>JAOWAW010125661.1:0-11997 GCA_028565695.1 Nicola tetela
GTCATGAACTTCTTTAGCATTGAGACGAGAGCGCTCTCGGCCAGCGATGTGAATAATCACATCAAATTGCTTGAAAGGCGATGCTGAACTCTGGATGTTCCACTCTGACAGGATCTTCAACACTGTCAATGACTTTCCTGAGCCAGCTGAGCCAAAGAGTAGTGCACTTTTTGCTCGCATGCCCTGTGGATAGCGGAGGAGAGAGTACAGATCTAGCAGTTCTTTGCTGTGTTTGGATTCTGCTGCAACTTGGCTTCCTGCCTTCAGCAACTGACTGTCATGAAGTTGGTTTGGACTACCGACAAGCTTCAGAGCTTCTTCATAAGAAATTGATGACAGTGTCACATAAACTTCACTAACTGGCTGGGAATCTCCACAAGCGACGAAGTCCAGCGGTCTTGCCATAACCAGCTGATTGAACAGCCGATGAAGTTCATTCTTGAAGTCGATGAGCAGATTCTCACCATGCAGTTGCCATGGACTGTCAAAAAGCACACCACTAGTTAATTGAGGTGAACCACCTGCAAACAATCATAAACAGCAAAGAATTAGATATTGTCAAGAGATGGAATGGAATGACAAAGTGTATGCCTTTGTGTGTTAGTGTCCTCATATAAACTGTGGTAACTTGTAATGTAGTAAAATGGGACATAGTTATTTTGATGGACACAATCAAGCTGCAGAAGCAGTTTTTGTACAAGGATGTTGACACACAGTTTTGGTTTTATTGATTTACAGGCAGATAAAGGCCTCATCACGATAACGTTCTTCAGCATTCCCTGTTTGTAGCCATGAGAGGCCATTTAGTGGCACAGCGATCCTATTCCAAAATACCAACTCTTGGAGTTCAGGATGAATTGGTAACAGCTTTGTCTGGTGGATTTACTCAGCTCCTGTGAACAGTCTTGCACAAGACTGCCTTCCAAATCCGGAAAAGGAAGTTGAACATGTCATTGTCAGAATCGCAAGATAATTTGCAATGGTTCACAACCAAGGCTAATCCTAATCCAGAAGCTGACCTAAATTATGACCAGGTGAATGGTCAATCCTTGGAAGCACAGATTGGCCTCCACCATCTTGCGCCTAAAGTTGAAATTTCAATTTTATTGTGGCTGTATTGAAGGAACACAAACTCGCCTTGAGCATGTCAAGTCAAGAATTCAGTATGAGGCTGAACAAAACTTTTCATGTTTCTGGTCGCCAGACCAACCCAATTTTCGCGAAAGGCAAAAATTTTTTTGAGCCTGAACCTCCATAAAAAATACATCTGAAGATGTGGTTTAGAGCTTTTGGTGGTCTTCCACCATTTTCATTTTGAACCTGACTTTGTTCATGTTGTTCAAGCTCGCTGTGTTCAAGCATGTCTGCTCTGTGTGTCGATTGCGTCCTGACACATTGGTGGCGGACAGCTGTCGAGTGTGGCGAGTGTGAGAAGCCGACAGGTGTCTATTTGTAGAAGTAGCTGACAGTAACCGAACAACACCGAATATCTTGGAGCAAGTCGAATACACCTGTGGTTCACCATTGATGGTGGAAGGTAGTCCTCTTCATAGCCAGGTACTTGTTCAAATGAGGTTGGGGTGTCCGGATCGCATGGAGTTTGCCTACTGTGGCTACCCCGCAAAAAGCCCAATGTTTGCTATACATGACTGTGCAAGCCCAAATGAGATGCGTGACCATGCAACGGTTTAAGGTAATATTTCCTGTGTGCCAGGCTTGCAGGGAGCAGCATGAAGTGACACACAACCCTAGAAAGAAGTGAATCATGGCCACTGGAGTTATTCAATGCACCTGGCTTTAAACCCTTCAAAGGTTTAAAGTTGTATTTCCTGTGTGCCAGGCTTGCAGAGAACGGCCTGGAGTGACACAAAACCATAGGAAGAAGTGAATCATGGACAGTGTGGAGTTATTCAATGCGCTTGGCACTATGTTCTATAGCACAGAATGTATACCCTTTAATGTTTGAAAAGGAGTGTCTGTAGTGTGCAGAGTGTGCCTGTACACTTATGTAAGTGCTGAATCGAATGTGGCAGAGTGAGCCACTGCAGCAGTCAATGTGTGTACATGTTTGGCTTGCGAAGTAGGGGAAAATGTTTGAACCAAAAATAATTTTTGACTGACCAACCAAGAAGATTTTCCGCCCTGGCAGCTGGAAACACGAAATTTTTTGGTCCTGCCCTACAAAATATAATGCAATTACAGTATGAAAAATTCCTCTGGATTCTTGTTCACATCGCTCAAATAGTAGACTGGGGAAACAACCACACTCATGATGATAAGCAAGAAATGATCAACCACTAGGACATCTCTTGCTATGATGATAATTATAGGGGTGAGAGTCGGTGGCAACCATTGAAACTGTTACTCATGAGCAGCTGGTGCTGATTGTCTGCCATGCCACCTGCCAATCAATCAAGTAGACTTTACACAAGCCTTTTGTGGGAAATGAGTCCAGTAGAAGCAAATGGAAACCGCCATCAGATTGCTAAGAGCTGTAGCCTTCAAACGGCACCAAACACTGAACATGGCATGGTCTGATGTCAGAATCGAAAAAGGCAGCCAAGAAAAGGGGATTGTCTATGGTCATGTGCACTAAAATTATGTTTGCAGCAATGAAAAAACACATTGACAGTGGTCCGTCATAACAACATTCTGAGTTTCTGAGGGGCAATGTCAGTTGTCACCGCTGAAGAGTGTAAGCACCTCTAGCAAAGAATGCCAGCAGTTTAGACTAGGTTGCAACATGGTTGATATTAGTGGCTGAAAAATTTGAACAAGTCGCCAATGACCTTTACTGTATGAAGCTCAGTAATAGCTGTCAACTCACATGCCCACAACAATGCTCTTAACATTACCCATCTTCAGCCATTCCAGACCAGCCGAAATGAAGTCATCACATGCTTCTCTATCAGTTACCAGGTCATCTTACCCCTTACTGTCCTGGTGTCTCAAAGTAGATGGATGATACACCCAAATGGAAATCATCCTCAGTTCCAATGTCACTAGAATATGCATATGTGTGTAGCACACAACCACTCTGAAAGTGGTTTAAGCACCGTAGAAGCAAATCTGAAAATTGAAAGTCTGAAAATTGAGCAGATCGAACTTTTAAATTTTCGTCTAGCATGTCCAGATGTCAACGTGCCGCAAAATCCGTTTCACCTGTTACAGGTGTAACAGCTAGGCGCTAAACACCTAATTCCTAAAGTCACCCCACTCACACCATGCATGCATATAGTCCCCGTCTTTCTTGTGTGTTTGTTTAGTGCAGATTACATGCATGGCCTTGTTGTTCAAGTTCTTCTACATGGTGTCAAAAGAAGCCTACTACACTACTGAGTAGCTCAACAATGACGACTCCAGCTATATATGCCTAAACAGTGCCGCCACTCAACCCAGACGCCGACGTAGCGTCATGGCGTCATTGCAGAACGCTCTTCGAGGCACATGCTGTCATCACGAAGCTCGCCAACAAGGACAAAGATGACCGTGCTGCGCACATTGTCACAACGATTGGACTAGGCGCTATTGATCTATACCACTCTCTACCATTCGCAGATGCCTCAGAGAAAGCCAATGTGAAGAAAACAATGGACTACCTGGAAGACCACTTCATGGGCCGCTGGAATGTTACGTTCGAAGGCTACCTATTCTTCAGCTGGTATCAAGGAGAAGATGAATCATTTCAAGAATTCCTTGCGACTCTTAGAAAGATGGCAGCGCTGTGCGCCTTTGACAGTGTCACTCCCGACGAGATACTGCACGACAGAATAGTGTGTGGTCTGAGAAACGGGTCTGTGCGGCAAGCTCTCTTAACACTGAAAACCTGACGCTGAAGGATTGTATAGCAGAATGGCGCCCTCAGCAGCAAGCGTCCCACCAGGCAAAAGCTATTTGCAGTACAGCGCATACAGAGCGATACGCCTGCGCTCAACAGGCCGAAATCCCAACTGCTCAAAGCGCAATTCACGCGAGGAAGTCAGAACTGCGAACTACTGGTCGTATGCCTTGTCGAGACGGTAGAACAAGCCAGTGATGTCGATACTGCAGAGGGCGTCATCAACAGGGCCCTGAACATTGCCCAGCATTCGGACAACGATGCATCAAATGCAATGCTCACTAATTATTTCACGAAAGTGTGCCGGAGGAAAAACAGTTAAGACCAGTGTAGACGATAACAATTATGGTCGTCAGGACATCAACTTCATTAACTCTCCATTTCCGAGCAGAATCTTTGTGACACTTGAAGTGGACACCAAGCATATCATGTTTCAAGTGGACAGCGGTGCATCATGCAATGTGATTCGCACAGGCGACTTAACAGGGACATCCGCTGTCATCAAAGAGACAACCCAAAAGCTTCACTTGTACAATAGTTCAACACTCAAACCTCTTGGGAAAACTGGGGTGATGGTCCGTAACGCAAAGACAGGACAAATGCAACGCATCAAATTTATTGTGGTCTGTAGTGTCACCACCTCCATTATAGAAGCAGTCGCAAGCCAAGAGTTAGGCCTGATTAAAATTTGCAAGGAGAACATCCTCACTCAATGACACTGGAATGCTCCAATCAAAGGAACAATTAATGGCAGCCTATCTGCAGGTGTTCGATGGAGAGCTATGCTCGTTTCCCGGTGATCATGAGGAGCATCTTCAAATTCACAAGACTAGCCCCAGTGAAGATGGCCCTATGGCGGGCACCGGTGTCCATGAAAGAAAAACTAGAAGCAGAGATCATGAGACTGGAGAAGCTCTGAGTGCTTGCCTGGGTCGAGGAACCATCAGATCGGATATCTGGAATGGTAGCTGCTGAAAAGAAGAAGTCTAGTGTGTTGCAACTATGCATTGATCCACAACCATTAAATGACGCCCTAAAACGCTACCACTACCCTCTTCCCACAGTCGAGGACATCCTACCAAGACTCCACCATGCCAAAGTCTTCTCTGTTTGCGACGTTAGGAATGGGTATTGGCACGGTAAACTTGACTTGGAGTTAAGCAAGCTGACTACATTTACCACCCCTCTGAGCCAGTACCGTTGCACCTGTCTGCCATTTGGGATTGCGCCCGCTCCAGAGCTGTTCCAAAGAAAACAAGACCTTATTCTTCCACCTCTGAACAACACTGCAAGGATTGCCAATGATATCATTGTGGGGAAATGGTGTGTCGCGTGAAGAGGCAAACCAAGACCATGGACAAAATCTCCACGCACTACCAGCCACAATGTCCACCCACAACGTGAAACTCCATCCGGAGAAATTCAAGCTTAGGCTAGCTGAGGTGATCTTCGTGGGATATTACCTATCACCTGAAGGCCTAAAGGGTGATTCAGCGAAGATCAGTGCCATTTAGAACATGCAAGCTCCTACCGATGTCCCAAGCCTCCGCTGATTTCTCGGCACGGTCAATTTCCTAGGGCAATTTGTGAAGGATCTCTCCGACAGGTGTGATATTCTACATCAGCTTACGAAGGACGTCAATTGGTTATGGACCGCAGACCACCAAAGTGCATTAGACAACCTCAAAGCAGATCAGATCTCAGCTTCCGTTCTTGGTTATTTCAGGCCAAAAAAGCCTCTGATAGTACAATGCGATGTGTCAACCGGTCTTGGTGCAGCTTTGATGCAAGGTGGTCAAGTGATAGCCTATGTCAGCAGGACTCTGACCCCTATTGAGGAGAGAGATGCGCAGATTGAGGAGTTACTGTCAGTTGTATTCTCCCTGCAGAAGTTTGATTCCTACACCTACGGCAATCCAGTGAAGGTCGAAAGTGACCACAAGCCTTTACAGATCACAATGAAAAAACCACTTCTGGGTGCTCCAGAAAGACTGTAGAGAATGCTTTTGCAGTTCCAGAGATATGACATGGATTTGGTATACCAGAGGAGAACTGAAACGCATGTGAACGACGCGCTATCGCAGCAAACCCATCACATCACTATGTTCAGGAACAGACAGACTTCGAAAAGCAGCTGGAAGTTGTATGCTCCCTTGAGTACACTGAACTGACAGATGCGACCCTGCAAGAAATTGCCACAGTGACTGCATTGAACGCCTCACTGGATGTGGTCAAACGTCTCATTGAACAAGGCTGGTGTGCGACAAGAAGAGATGTACGAGAAGATGCAGCTGCATTTTCAATACCAGGGACGAGCTCTCTGTGAGTAGTGGCATCATAGTGAAGCAAGCATGGTGTGTGATTCCGAAGGATCTAAGGAGAAAATGCTACAACAATTCCATGAAGTACACATGGGCAGAGAGGCCACTCTACGCCTAGCCAGCGCACTATCTATTGGCCAGGAATAAACGCCGAAATCGAGGTCATGATTTCATCCTGCAACACGTCTAACACATCAGCTGAGCCAACCAAAGGAACCACTAAAGTCACACGACATACTCACAAAGCCCTGGGAGAAAGTGGGTGCTCATCTTTTCACGTTTGATGGTCGAATTTATTTCATTACAGTCAATTATCAAACGAACGTTTTGGAAATTGACTGCCTTTATCAAGACTCCAAGTTGGCAACAGTTGTGAACAAAATAAAGTCCCATTTTGCACACCACGGCATTCCGCTGTGCGTAGTAACAGACAATAGGCCATAATTTTCTTCCCATGAAGGTTTGCAGAGTCTTGGGGTTTTCAGCATGTCAACAGCTCCCCACACTACCCGCAGAGCAATGGATAGACAGAGAGCGCTGTGAAACAAGCTAAGCAACTGATGACGAAGTCTGCTCACTTAAAAACGGATGGCTGGCTTGCAATTCTAAATTAGCGCAACACTCCTGCTCAAGACTTGGGCATCAGCCCAGCAGAAGCTCTTTTGACCCGCTCCCTCAGAATGCGTTTACATCAAGTACCAAGCAATTGTCGGTCATCTGATGCTGTTGACATTGCCAGAAAAGCAAAGAATTCACAAGAGCAGCAAAGTACTACAATTGATCATCAAGACCATTACCGCCCTTGGAGCTCGGCTCTGCTGTATGTGTAAAGATAAACAGCTTACAGACCCCAGCAGTGGGGACGCAGATCCTCAACCACCGCGCCTACAGAGTTTGGACCGCTGATGGTAGCGCGCTTACAGGCAATTGTCGTAGGTTGTGCTTCATGCCACTGGACGCCAGAAAGCTTGTAACTGAAGAGCAGCAGTATGATATTGAACTGCCGTATCGTTTTGGTCAGACATACAGCTACAGTGAAGACACAAGTCATCAAGGTCAGGCAATGCCCATCATTCCTAACCAAGAACACTCTGGCCACACTGATACTGTCACTATTACACACTCAGGGAGACTCTCAAAGCCTCCAGTTCGTTATGAAGACAATCATTGACAAAGTCTTAAGCTCATATAATTCCTCATGTGTCTGTTTGTTATGTTGAGGTTTATTGCCGAATTGTGTTATTTCCCAGTTGTCCACATGTACTTTTTCTTTCTCTCTTTCAAACGGAAGATGTTACAGGTTCTACAGGCGCTTAACATCTAATTCCCAAGTCACCCCACTCACACCATGCATGCATATAGTCCTGTCTTCCTTGTGTGTTTGTTTTGTGTTGATTACATGCGTGGCCTTGTCATCCAAGGTCTTCTACATCACCCACATTCTTGGCCATCTTTGTCTTCACGCACTCCTTTTCTTGACCTGAAAAGATGCTGAATACCACCAAAAAAAATAAAAGAAAGAGCAAAATGGCAGGCATATTCATCCTTCTCAAGATTGTGAACAGACCATTCAGTCATCTATACCTCTAGGAAGTCTCCATTAGCCTCACCTCTGCCAAGCAGCAGACCTTCATGTTCTTCGGCAACAATCTTCAGATCAATAGCAACAAGAGCATCAAACAACTCTTTCCCTGTGGCTTGCTTCCCTTTCTTTGCCACCCAGTCACTGAGGATGCGTTGGGCTGTCATGCCGTTGGGGTCAAAATTTGTGACCTTCAAGGTTCGAATGTTCCCAAATCCCAACTGGGATGCAAGGTCAATGCACTTCTTTTGGCTGGGTATGTCTTGAGCGACCCTTGCTATGGCCTTGGCTGATACCGGTCGAGAGACTTCAGGACCTTGGCCAGACGTGTCAGCAGCACACTGACTCACACTAGCCTATAGTCAACAAGAAATTGATAAGATATAACGAAACACATGTGCATTTTCCAATTCAATGTATTTTAGGCAGTCTATGTTTCACCAGTCTGTTTTCCTTAAAGGTGTCTTGTATCCTCTCTGATTGTGATAATGTCAATGATGTCACTTTTTTGCTCAAAATGGTACTTTGACAGTGTTAAATTTATTGTGATCCAGCTTATTGCTGAAACATACAAATTTAGAAGTATACCAAGGACATACTCACCTCAGCAGAACAGCTCACTCTCACCATGGCTTCCTGATCACAGTCATCCATAATACCTGTAAAGCAGTAGAAACAAAAATTAGTAGACATAGAGTTAGAATTCATCTTGACACTTTTTTCAGCATGCACAATGGACGCACTCCTAGAGATACTGCAAAGCTTTGCAGATTCAGTGCCTTGCTCTCTTGCCACTTGAACTGAAACACAGACACAATCCATTTCCTTGCTTTTGAGGAACAACTATCATAAGTCCATATGGCTATGCAGTGGATGCAGAGGAGTTTTTGCATGTTGTATGCAGCACTTGAACGATGCAATTTTACGTTACATGTTCTTGATGTGTACTATAGTACATTTGCAAAGATATGGGTGAGAGACTGAAATGCACTTTTCTCAGTGAACTAGGCAACAGCACCCGCCAGGGAACACCTTTATCATCTCATTATCTCTAACTTGGGTGCCCAATCAAAACCTGAAAACAAAGCAAATAAAATCTCCCAGAAGCCCGTGTATCAACTAATTTAGGGAATGGTAGTGCGAAGCATTCCCTGCAAGACTTTTACATGTCTGCCCATCCTCTTCAGCACCATTAAAATGGTGTCTGTATTGTTGTTAAAGGCAGACACTCAGCAACAGCTAATACGTACCGGACATCCTCTAATGACATGTGGTACACAACTGCAGATCACATATATGATTGTATATACTGAGTATGCCAATGTACTGGCCCAATGGACCTTTCAGGGTGTCCCAACACTTATAGCCTTATTTCCTGGCAGGCAGCGTTCCATGAGAGGGTGTAAATTTGTACATACATGTCATCACTTGTGTTTTGTGGATGATCAAGTCTGTGTATATAGTAGCAATTCAATGCTACAGTTGGCAATCCAGCACTCAACTGCCTCGCATAGACTTGTCTTCCAATGATTGGCAAAGGAGTCTACCAGCAAAGAACATTGGCCAACACCATATCCTCCTTGGAAAAAGTAATAAATGACATGAGCCAACCTGATAAAACTGAGCTTCCTTCTTCATTTATTTTCTGTAGATGAGGCTGATGGAGACACAGAAGCTCAGTGAACACTTCCTGTAGTTGCGATGGTTTTTGGTTCACTGCATTCAGTAGTCTCTTGTTCATAGCGGAGCGTAGCAGATGACGTGAAGACGACAGAAGATCTTCATACTCAGAAAGTTCTAAAATGCCCCATTGATGTAGGCAGCTGAGGAAATCCTCCGAGCAATGCATTTCTTCATAAGCATCCACCACATTGATCTGCCCTTGTCGCAGTGTTCGGAAAAAGTTGCGATGTTCATCATCAAAGCAGAAGTCTTCCCAGTCATTTTCCTCTGCAAAAATACAAACAATCATACTGATCAGAAGATAACCTCGCTCATGGTACTGCATTGTATACAGGCTACCACAATGCAGTAACTGCACTTTGTGGGCCCTTACTGGATATTGGGCCGTGTCAGGCAGAAGTCACAAAGCTCGCCATGAGGTCCGTGTTATTGAGCTGGTAGATTGCTCAGGAATTTTGCACCATAATATTTTCACTGGACTAGATGCTGGTATTACAGGTTTGATTGCGTTCATTGGCCAGTGAGACTAGAAAAAGTGACCAGTAATGAAGGGCATCTAATCTGTTTCTTCCGAAATCTTGAGTCACTAGATCAGACTGGCATTGCAGTTGCTGCGTGACCACAGTGTATTGACCCTATAGTGTGCGCTTTGCAGATACATCATCCCTGATGTCAGGCAAAGGTCTCAAAAATCGCTGCGATGCTCACAGATAGATGACAGATTGGTTGGGCAGTCAACATTCATGTGGTTTTTGACTTTTTGTGTAGTTTGGCACTGAGTCGTTGCAGGTTTGAATCCAGTCGCATTCATTTCCAAATGTCTGGTGAGCGTGGCAAAACTGTGCTAGGGAATTCTAGATCTCAGACAATTCATAGTACTGTACAGATCTATCTACAAAAATGCCAGTAGTTATAGACCACCTCCTTTAATCTTTGGAAGCATGGTTCTCTATGACTTTTGGTCCCTTTCTAATGCTCTGGCATGAACTCTGAATGCACATACGGTGTTGTGATTTACATTGAACAGATTCAAGTGCAAATTAGTATGATTATGGCCTCTCTGCTTACCTTTGCCTAGAAGATGTCCTGCACAGCATGCAGCAATGTCTCTACGTCGAATTGCAATAAGAGCATCATACAATGCTCTCCCGGTCACTTCTCTTGATCGCTGCCGCCTCCACCTGCACAAAACGTTCAGTGCTGCCATGTCTGCCTTATAAACACCCGTTTTCAATAGTTTGACAAACTCAGCTCCAAGCTGAAGGCTTTCTGCCAGTCGTACACAGTGTTTCAACTTTGGAAATGACAACGCGATTTCCACCAGAACATCGAGGCACGGCTTCATCTGACTGATGTCAATTTCTCTGAAAAGAACACGAAGAAAGGGCAAGAGCTTTTCCCATGAAAACCAAACTTTCGACTCTATAAAATTTTCCAAACATTTTCTCACTGCACCGGCAGAGTGCACACAGAGGACTCTAACCTGCAGTGATCAAGCATCTAGCCAAATGAAAATCACTATCTATTAACTGCTCAATCAATCCGCCAGTTTATAACAAACTGCCTTTATATGCGTACTTTGTGACTTTCACTCAACATGACCCAATGTGCACTGCATGAAATACTTGGAAAGAAAGATGTAAACAACAGAGCGCATTGCACATGCAAAAAGACAAGAAAAGAAATAAAAATTACAACAGCAGCAATTGGCACGTTCATCAGTCGATCACTGCCAGCATGTACAGAAACCGAAGGATGGAGAATGAGAACAAGGGAGAGAGAGAGAAAGAAAGAAAGAGAGAGAGAGAGAGAGAGAGAAGGAGAAAGAAAGAAAGAAAGAGAGAGAGAGAAACAGACAGATAGACAGACAGACAGACAGAGACAGAGATAGAGATAGACATAGAGAACGAGAGAGAGGGAGAGAGACAGAGAGAGAAACCAAACTAGTACAAGACTAAGCCATAACTGTTTCGGGGCCTAATCAAGACAGAAGTTGTTAGACATTGCCGCAGGTCCTACGGCTGTAAAGAGAAAAGCCAGATTCAAACTGTGCATGTTCGCAATCTCGTCATGTCTGCATGTGGGGGATGCGTGGCATGCACATGTACTAGACTTTAGTATGAGCGCATATAGAATACATATGTTGGGTGACATGGCCAGCCCCTTTCTATAGAGACAGGCTGACCTCTCCTGTATACATGCGTTTCTCCTACACATATTCGTAACCCCATCAAGCCTGTCTCAGAGACAGGCTGACCATGAAAGCACTCCCGTCCCGTACTTAGTATCGTGCGTTTCTCATAATCTCTCTCTCAGAAGGATGCCAAAATTTCCTCGGCCCTGGGCTTGAGATACCTCGCACACTCAAGGGCTAGAGAAAACTTTCGGACATTTTGCAAGAGTTTGCATTAGGACATTGCCAAAACTTAAGGGGCGCGTAGACCGGCTCAGGGGAATGTTTTTGGAAATTGGGATTTTCGACCCGGGAAGCCTAAAAACAATCAAGGAAGCTTCCTTTGAAAGGATAAAGTCATTTGACGTCTTATTCATGGAGAAAATCGCTTCGAAAGTTG
>JAOWAW010125672.1:0-11994 GCA_028565695.1 Nicola tetela
TTTCTTTCTTTCTTTCCTTCTTTCTTTCTGTCTTTAATGACACACACACACACACACACACACACACACACACACACCATAACACACACACACAAATGCACACAGACACACCGTAACACACACACCACCACCACCACCACCTCCAACTATACATAAACTACTCCATAATGTTCTTGTTCAGTATACTCAGTTTTGTTTCAGTCCTTCCCTCCCATCGCAAATAAACAGTTCGCAGATCATGGTGGACATACGTCAGACACTTCAATACAGCACGTGAACCCTTTTCGGATTACTGACAAGCGAACAACCTGAAATTAAGCACAACAACAGCGCCAGAACCTAACATGGGCTTCAGTTGTGCAGGCAATTTGGAAATTCATGAGCCACTTGCAAAGAGAAGCTGCCGGCCCACGGAGAATTATGCGGGGGAAAAGCGCGCAAGCACAAAAAAAAAAGAAAAGAAAAACAGGAAGTAATCAGCAAGTGGCAAAGGCACGCCACAGCAAAACAGGTGCCTCAGCAGCCTGACTTATTCGACCATTTGAGGAACGTTCACTCTGATGAAGGCCTTCGCAGTGATACGAGTACGTCATCAACACCATGGACTGCTGACACTGTTTCTTACAAACAACCCTGTAACTCCCTGGAAAAGAACGCTGTGACCAGTCAATTTGTGTCCTCGTCATTCCCAAAAGACTGCAAACCTGATACTGATGCCACAGGCACAATATCAAACGCAAAGTGAAAACTACATACTATTGAAACTAAGAATAAGTCGGTAGTCAGTGGAAGCTACTAGGAATAATTGACTTATAAAATCAGGAACGACCCCAGCAGCGCAGAACACTGGCCCTGCGGTGTAGAGAGTTTATATGCCGATTCTCAGAATGCGAACGAGAGGCAGCTGATCGGAGCCATGCAGCCTCTGCGTTCTGACTATCGTCGGTTTCTCAAAGTTCTAGTCCAAGCTTAGAATACTGATGATCTTACTCAAGACGTTCTTCGTTCAACTCAAACTTTTCATCTAAAACGTGTGACGCTTTCACTGCATGGCAATGATTCATGCGACCCTTTGTTTACCGCGAACGCCTACTTTTTTCGCTATGTGATCACTGTCCGATTTTGCAAGACGTAAAATTACGGTCAAGAGTGCGCCAGTGCGGTGCCTGGGCTACCCTGCATGAGTCAGGCTCTGCAAAATCGCGCTAGTCTACGCAGACTCCAACACTGGTAACAGGACCAACACCTGAACACTCCAGCTCCAGCTCACACTCAGTCTGGTTCACGGTTGGTAGTATGTTGTGCGACTGTACGTGTAACGACCGGATGAGGATTGATGTTTCGAACGTTCCCCAGCCGTTCACATTACGGACAGACCAATCGGACAGACCGTGACCGTGATCACTGATGTAATCACATGCGCAGTCATCATGATCAACAGTGACAGAACTTGGTTGCCCGGCTTTGTGTGAATGTCGGACGTAACGTCACAGCTCAAACATGTCAAAGAAACTCGGAAAATGCAGATCCAAGCCGAAGAGCAACTAGCGGCTGAAAAAAATTGCACCCCGGGTCGGTGGCTAGCGATAGTAGCGAACAGTCTCCTCGAGGTGCTAGTGCATGTGCATGGTACACACCAGTTGTAGCAGTGGTAGTAGACACGTGGGTAAGTCACGAGCCGCCAGGTCACCTGACCAGAAGCTGACCCGATGATCTCACTCACACGCGACGTCCCGATAGCTGGTTTTACTGGCGGCGCTCGGGCATGGGCATGCTGTCTGGCCCGTGAACTTCAGCGCACTGCGACGCGGTGCAGACATGTGGCAGTGTTGCAGTACCAAGCTTTTAACCACATGCCTCTCTCTCTCGCACGTGATTATGGTGTGGAGGAGTGGTGCGCTCGACACCCATCGCCTGCTCCAGCTCTACGCTCAGCTGTGCATTCAGGTGCTCGATCACAAGTTGGGGTATTTGCGATCAGGCGACTAGGCAGTCTCATTGTAAACTTGGAAACCGAGGCAGTAGAAAAATTGATAAACTCGTCAAAGGTGCTCGTGTTCTTGTCTCCTTCACAGTCCGCTCGTGCGTTCCTCCTTCCCAAGCACAGTGCTCACAACGATGCATCTCTCATTTGTATTCGTTGCCTGCCTGCTCGGCAGTTCGTCAGCGTGGCGAGTCGCAGACAAACGCGAAGCGCGAGAAGCTCTTTTGAAAGTTCTTGGTCTGCCGATGGAACTTGCTCGCCACTCTCTCGAGGATCCTATGGCGTTCAAGTGGGACGACTGTGGTAAGTCGTAACCGTTGAGTTAGCGTTAGCATTCATGTTTAACTCTGGCGGGTAAGAATTTTGTTAAGAAGGCTGGAAACAGCGTCCGGGCATAGGCTCGGCTGGTAAAAGGAGTTTTATTCATCGATGTCTCCCAGAAGGACATATGCGAATTTCTCAGTAGCAGTCGCAATTGGTTAGAAAAGCTTTCAGTGCCCGTCAGCTATGCTGCGCAACCTGAAGCCGAACACTGAACTTTACACGCTTTAGCCCCATCCAAATCGCGTGATTGATTCGCGAGTCACGTGCATTGAGACAACAGGCAACCATGGTAACAGCTTGTGCAACATTGTATGCCTCCACTTGAGCGCGGCTCAACAGAGCGCAAACCCATTTCAGCACAGCCCAATGGAGTGTATCTCAGTGAGTGGTAGGGTTAGGGCTGGGTTAGGGTTATGATTAGGGTTAGGGTTAGGATTAGGGTTAGGGTTAGGGTTGGGGTTGGGGCTAGTTAATTCTAACCCTAACAAATTGGGTGCGTGGATGTGCTGAAATGGGTCTGCGCTCAAGTAGGGGACAACCGTAACAAACGATGTCAAGAACTTGAGCACTGTAAATACAGAAAATTTTATTGGGTATGAACCCTCCAGGACCTACTAAAATGTCTATACAATACCAGGTTGGCAAATACAGCATTTGTGCAGTACATGCAGTACATGTATATTATTACATACTGTACTATATACATGTACATATGTACTGCATACGAGGCTTAACCATTCTAAGTTAATCCTGGAGGGGAGGTGTAGAGTGTGAACTCGTTGAATGACTTGCTGTCTGTATCGAAAACAAAATACACCAAAATGCCTTTTGGCTGGGATTACCAAAAATTTAACCCACCAAAACTTTCTGAAATAACAGTATACAGTGAGCTTACTGATTGCAATCATGAGTGTGGATTTGTTACATGTCTTTCCATCAAGTTTCCAGTCACTTTTGACATCTCAGTGCATGTTTGCGGTACCAATGTACCCATGAGTACATGTAAATGTGTTTACATATACCATGAATTATAACAACAATAATATGCCATATTATTTATATTGACAGGGCTGTCATTGTTGTCATGGCAACAAGAAACTGTTAATGCATACTGCTAATAGTTACAGTGATTATAGAACCTGCTGGATATGTACATGTATATCACATGATATGTGTTCTCATATTGTGGTGCTTAGTGACTCTGAGGAAAAGTGAATTGCAGTACATGGAGTTTTATATGTATAACAGAAACCACCTCAAATCGCTCAACTGAGAAAATTCTGATATTGCTGATCTAAATGGGTAGAATGTTCTGCTCTCAGCTACCTGAAACTTAAATGGCAAAGCAGAAATGGATTACAGGGCAGAAACTTGAAGGCAATGCTTCTGAATGATGATGTAGCAGAGGAGGATGCTTTTGGTGAATTTTGCCACCAGTGATGTGTGCAATTCATTGGCTGTGAATATGAATGATAATATAGGTGTTCAAACAAGTGCAGCATCTGATGCAGAGAAAGGTGTCTTTGCACCAACTAGCCTTGTCACTGAAAACTCTATTCATTTACTTCAATGATTTCTTGAAACTTGCACATTAGTTAGGGTTTGACAGATTAAAGGAATTGAAATAAGTTTGTCTCAAATTAAATAGGCAGATCTAGAGGTGACTCAAGTTAAGAAAAATGCATTTTTTTTATGTGCATGGTCTGGCTGGCCCTACAATAAATTGATGCTTCAAAAAAATTACTGTTCATGACATTTCATTTGGAACTGTTTGTGTGGTTGATGTTGACGTTGACTAGGTGGCTCTGGAGCAGTGGTCAAGATTAACAACATAATTGTGGCACCTGATCCGATCATGCTGCCTGGTAATGTCACTGCTGGGTTCAATGTCACCTCTTCAGCAACCCTCTCAGCACCGCTGAAAGCTGATGTTTTGCTGGAGAAGAAGGTGATCGGATGGATCAAGGTTCCATGCATTGACAATATTGGATCCTGGTAAGTGGACTTTCTGGCGACTATATCTTCTAGTACATCTATGATTTGTAATGTTAACTGAGGTCTAGACTCTGACCACTTAATGGTAAAATAAATGTTGTATGACTGAAGAAGCTAGAGGCATTTCTGGCGAAATGTCTTGAAACAATCATGAAAATGTTTCTTGCAACTAGTGCAGGGAAATCCTTTTCATGCTTGAAGTGGTTGCTGACTTCTGTTGGTTCGCCCTGCTGAGAGTAACGCTCAAATGTATTTATATAAATTGTAATTGTGGTAGTGACATACAAAATTCTTGAATTATAATACACTGGATACTGGTTTTGCCTTTGTCAACAGTGAGTACAGCGATGTGTGTGGGTTTTTGCCATCTGGCGATTGCCCATCAATTCTTCAGAAGTACCACATTCCATGCCACTGTCCATTTGCAGCAGGCTCATATGCCCTACCAGCAACTGCCTTCGGTGTTCAAGTAGGACCTCTTCCAAGCTGGCTGGAAAATGTAAGCTCATGTGTGAACATAAACAGAGGCTCCATACATGTATCTGTATGCTTTTCTGATAACTTTATTGTAGAAATACCAGCTGTTACAGATGAATTTTGATACAGTGCAGATGGTTGAGTATGCAAGTGCCAACATACATCATGAGTGTTATTAGGACATATAAAGTTTCTGCTCATTGTGCATTAAATGCAGTTCTGAAGTCAACTCCAAAGTTGACGAAATCTTCAGCAAACTGCATCATCACTGGTGTAACACTGCTTTTCTGAACACCTGCAACAATTCTTTCATGCCAGACACTACCAACCAACTCTTCCAGCATTTTGGTAGATAGCTTTCCTGGTGCATGATTCATTCTAAGCAATGTCGATATAAAATCGGTAGCAATCATCATGGTACAACAAGTATAAGCCATTCTGTGCTGGCCACCATTTCTCTCAAGGATAAAAAAACGACTTTAATTTTGGGGCCATGGGCTCAAACTTACATCTAACACAAGTTTTTCTTTGACAGGGGGACTATCATGGCAAAGCATCTCTCATGGATGAAAGTGGCAAAATGGTTGCCTGCATTGAAGCCTATGTCTCCTTGAAGGTAGCTTTTGAGGCTCATGTCCCCAGGAGGTCACTTTAAGAGCTTTCTAACAAACTATCAACAATTGCTAAACAAATTTAGACTCATGTCAAGACAGAAGTCATCTTTCTAAGCAAAGATGAGTTGTCTATTTTCGTCTGTATTCAGTTCTTGTATTCTATTTCCTTTTGGTATATACAAGGTTGTACCTTACAAAGTGTGAAGCTGTTGGGTTGTAGCAATCCCTCTCTTCCTTTGCTGAGGTAGTTACCATAGCAATTGAATATCTGAAAATCAGATTAAAAAGATTAAATTCACTAGTGAATATGTTGAGGATGCAGATGATTTCTTCAGGGAGTAAATTATCTGGTTTATATTCTTCAAGGAGTGAATTATCTGGCCCATGGCTAGTTGTGGGACTAGCTTGGGAGTAAAAGCACTGTTGATACAGTCCACATCAACAGAATTGTCATTGACTATGCATGACTTACACTAAGACAAAACTTTTAATTGATAATATGGATTGAGTGTGACATGGTACACACTATGAGAAGCCTTCACGTTGGGACTATACAAGCAATGAAATGACATTCACACTACTCAGCTCGATGTAAGAAGACCGGCTTAATTTTGGAGAGCTTGAGGGTTCAAGCTCTTGTCCAGACAAGAAATGACAGGTGTATTGCGGAGAGTGTAGGTGCTGGTGAGCTAAGAATTTGTGTCGACCTAGCATTGTTGGTTGATAGTGGTGTTAGACTATATACTTTGAGCATTACATGTTTCTTGCTTGTTCAACTGAAGAAGGCCACGACATGTGGCCAAAATGTCTTGGTTAAAATCAAGTTGCTGGTGTGTGTTGTGAATGTCATTTTATTGCTTGATGGTACAAATTGTGATGATCAATAATACCTCGTCATATTCTACAGCCAGGTACAGGGCTGTTCCACCAGGCTGGTCATGTGCCCTGACCTTTCCTGAAACTGAGACATAGCTGGTTGCTAGAGAGTGGCCTGCAATACAGCATGGGGTGTGTGGGGTGCTGTAAGGCCCTCAGTGCTAGGTATGGTCTGTGATAATGTTTGAAAAACTCATCATCTCAAGGCCAAATTTTGCGTGGTTTTAGCAAAAACCAAGCACCCAGTTGGAAGAAAATTGAGAGTTAATGGCTGCTGCATATTGCATATACCCACTGTTTTATTTCATTTACTGAGTTACTTGCTTACAAACTCCTCTCTGACTTATTTTACAGTATGTCCTTGTGGCAGTACAATGATACAGTGCTTCCAGCATGCTGACAATTATACCAGCATACTCTACCTGATTTCAGACTGTGGACATTCACATTCCATTCACTGCACAAAATCAAAACAAGGAAAGCCTCTGGAATGCAAACCATTTGGGGTTTAGCAGTAAATGCAAAGACGAGTCTAGGTATGACACTGTCGCTACTAGGTGGCCAATACAGCAAAATAAAAAGCATGCCAATAGTTCAAATTAGACAAACAGCCTAGTCACCAGATACAGGCATTTACCGGGTATATAGTCTGCATTACCAGTAAGCTTAGTATCTGAGAGCCTTCAAGACTGAATGTGCAGGGGGGAGTGGGTGTCACATAAACTTTTATTGCATCTGATAACATGCAGTTCAACTACCAGCTCAGACTATCTTCCAGACTTTTGATCATGGGCTGATTGTCTCCAGTGAAGTCAATCAAAGTGTTTTAGTGTTTTCTCAATGGGAAGATGATGGGGTGAGAGAGAGAGAGAGAGAGAGAGAGAGAGAGAAAGAGAGAGAGAGGTTGTATAACGTTTTTGTAGGTGTACTTTCAGAGGGACACCACCAGCAATCCATTAATAGGTTTGTTGTCAAAGCCTGTTGGTGAACACAATTTACATGTGGATATATGGCTCACCCACCCTTATCATCCAGCAGGGCTTCTTTCATGCTATCATTAAAGCTCAGTGTAATGAAACACAAATACATGTAGGTCTCGATAACATTGCAACCACAGTTCAAAGCAACTGACTTCAAAAACCAAAGCATGCTCATAGCCCGCTGAATGATGTGGAACGCCTATTTAGCAGTTTACCCTTTGCCAGCCTGAGGCATCTCTATGCTAGTATACTGAATGTGTATTCAATGTAACTTGCCATTGTCGCATAAAAGAAGTTTGTCTGCATTCCTGGCTGTCTTGGAATCACACTTTCATCAACGCACGAATGTCTTGAAACGTTTTGGATGTAATCACACTTCATCAGTGTGTAAGTAATGTCTTGACATGTTTCCAACGGAAATACACTTTCACCAACGCATCATCATTGTGAATAAGGAAATATTTCACTTTTCTCACCTGAGTGTGAAAAGTGGGTTTAAAAAACCCTTTTTTAAACCAACATTCCCATTTGGGAACATCAACTTCTAAGGCTCTTGCTGCTCTTATAATTAATTCTTTATGCAATTTAGAGGTATATTCAAGTTCAAGGAGGTTACTCTAACAATTGGTGGACCAACACCTCCCCAAGTCATTTCATATTATTTCTGCTAACTTGCTATTTATGGCAATTTTTCGTGATTGTACAGTGCAAACTAGAGACATTTTCATTAGAGTAATGACAATATTTCATTGGGCTGTAATATTTGGGAAATGTGCACAAGAGATTTCCATTTGCCTCCAGCATAAAAACTTAGGGATCAACTCATTGTTTGGAGGTTTCAAGAAAGTTCAAAGAAAGATGTTCCCATATGGGAATGTTGGCAAGTTCAGAACAAAATATTGCCAATTTGTCTCACACTGCATTATAGGTAATTTCCTGAAGTAGTGGAGTACTGGCAGGCTTCATATTGACAGTAAATGGGTTGAAAGGGGTCAGCATATCCAAATTTGTTTGGTTGCTGTGGAGATATTTGGTACTAACAAAATACGCCTAAGTTGACATCTAAACACATGCCTTATCACCTGAATCTTTAGGACAATGGTGTGGATTGAAATTCTTGCCATTACATCCAGCTTAGAGAAGTACCGGGATAGTTTATCAAAATATGCCAATCTGCAAGGTTCATTCAAGACACACCCACAATATGATTCCTTTAGTGATATTGATAAATGCACTTGAGTCTCCATTCTGTTGCACAGTGAGCTGAGTCAATTTTTCGGACGTTGCTCTGTGGCTCTGCTCTCTGAGCTTAGTTCGCTGGGCAGGAAATATCCTGTTTGTGATGGCAGCTGGATCATTTTATGGACATCCTTGTTGATTTGCTAGGATTATAACACATCTTGAGGCGGTGGAGCATTCCAATGCTGATACTATTGTTGTTTTACCTCCTGATACTGGTGATGACAATGCTGAGAGTGACACTGAGGATGTTTCTGAAAATTTGGGAAACGATGATCCTTTCAAAGCAGCTGGTGAATTTGAAGTGGAAAACAATTCTGGAGAGAGTGATGATGGAAGTGAAAATGAGGAGGACCCAGCCTCTCAAGCCAAGTGATCTAGATCAAACAAAAGTAGATGGAAGAGAGCAGCAGTTTTTGATTCCCCCTTGGAGTAAGAGCCTCTAGGCATGGATATTTTGGAGCAATTTCCTGCTCTTGCCTCTGCTCCAGCCTTTGATTTGTGGAGGGAGTTTTTCACAGACAGCCTCATGGATAATATTGTTCATCAAGCGTGTCTTTTTGCCACATGAGACTGAAACGTGGCTCAGTATTATATGCCGCCAGCTGAGCTTGCACTTTTCTGTGGCATTCTCCTACTCTCAGGCTACGACTGTTTGCCGTGTGAAGATCATTATTGGTCTAATAGTGAGGACCTTGGGGTGGCATTGTAAAGCAATCAATGAACAGGCAGGCATTTAGGAACATCAAGAAGCATGTGCATTTTGCCGACAACAGCACTCTACCAGCTGGTGATAAGGTGGCAAAGTTGCTCCATTATATGCATCCATCAATGCTATGCTGACAAAATTTGGCGTGTTCCACTTGGATCTTAGCATTGACAAGTTAATGGTTCCGTACTTTGGGCACCATAGTGCGAAACTGTTCATCTGCAGCAAGCCAATCTGATTTGGCTACAAGCTTTGGTCTCTCTGTGGGCAAGATGGCTACCCCTATCATGTCAAGATTTACACCGGTTAAGATCCAGAAGCTGTAGCAAGAACTGCCCTTGGACCCAGAGTTGTGAATGCTATGGTGGACATAGTCAGGGAAAACAGCGATGTCAAGAAGCATCATTTCTTCTTTGACAATTTCTTACAAGCCACGCATTATTGATGTCATTACATGAGGAAGGTGTTTGAGGAACTGGTACTGTTAGGGAGAACAGAACTGGAGGTGGTCATAAAGACCTGATCTCAACCAAAGAAATGAAGAAGAAAGATCAAGGAGAACATGTTTATTGGTGTGATGGTATGGTCTTTGTTGCAAAATGGAATGACAACTCAGTAGTTTCAGTTGCCAGCAATTGCCTCACACATCAGCCGATCCACACCGTCTGCCAAAGAGTGAAAAATCAGGTAAACCACAATGTGGCACAACCAGACCTCATCCATTCGTACAACAAGGGCATGGGTGGTGTTGACCTCATGGATTGACCTCTTGCAACATATTGTCCAACAATCTGTGGAAGAAAAATGGTACTGGCCCTTGTTTACCAATGCATTGAATTTGACAGTTGTCGCACCTTGGCAAATGCATTGCCAGCTGGAAGCAAAACCTCTTGGTCACCATGACTTTCGCCAAGAAGTTGAAACCTGCCTTTTGAAGGCAAGTTATTACCAGAAGGCCCAAGTTGGAGGTGGACATCATCCTGATTTGCCAGCTGATGTTTGATTTGATGACGTTAAGACACCAAGCCATGCCATGTGAACAAGGCCAGTGCAAGGTATGCCAGAAGAACTGCTGCTACCATTGTGAGAAATGCAATGTCTGCTTACACTAGCGCATGGTGCAACATGTTTTTCTCTTTATCTTCAGCCTCAATGACCTGCTCCTCCCTGAACCCAGCTTATTTCTTCTCTAAACCCTGAGCTTTTTCACTCCTATAGAAACTTTTGCAGTAACATAAATGGCTGCGTGTTTTCTTGCAAATTTTTGTTCCCAACCTGCCAATGTTCCCATATGCGAACACATGTAGTCTTGTTCTAATTATAGTAGAGGCTTCAAATTTACAGTAATTGCTAACATATGTCAGCCACACAAGCTGTCCAAGTTTTATCAAAATCAGTTGTGGAGAACATGATGTGGCAGAATAAAGGTGAATGAACGTACAATTTCAAGCCTTAATTTATTTCTCAAAAATTTCCATAGCAACAACATTCAAACTGTCCATCAGCCTGTCAACATTGCTCATCATGAGTACCGTAAAATCTTGACGTAGCTGAACTCGAATGCAAAGCCGTGGAAACAAAACAAACCCTCAATGCGCACAAGATTGCACACCGGTATCAAGACGTTCGTATGATGACAGATAATGAGGACCACTTTACCCCAGCTCAAACCCAGACTCGTGCTACGCTCCTCTAGTGTATAAAATAGCAGTCAACCACAATGGCATGCAGAAAGGTCACTGACCCACTCTGGTAGCAGGTGTAGCCAAAGCAAAATTGGTCTCAGGTGCAAAACATCTCAGTGCATATATATATATATGTGACCCCATTTCAAAGGATTTCTCACCCTTGAAAGCCTAGTATTCAATACTAAATTCGTTGTGACAGAAAATGAACCATGCTTGAATAGAAGTCACAACTCAACAGCCACTAAGCCGTCTCAGTGAATGCTCTTTGCTATTGTTAAAAATTTGATGGGCTTAGAAAATCACTGGCTTGGAGTCATATTACTTGCCTGATTCTTGGAACACATTATTGAGCAAACAGGGTACTGTATTCTATGTAGAGCTATCAACCACAGACTACCAGAAGGAAAGAAGTTGGAAACCCGGAGTCATGAAGACTCCTTATACCCTGACATCACCACAAGATATGATCATGATGCAAGAAGCACTTTATTCCTTGACAGCATATTTACGAACGGAGAAGTGTGTGTCCTTCTTCCGCTGGCGAAGAGTACGCCGCGAAGCCTCAAACTTGGTCAGCTGCTGTCGCTTGGCGCGGGTCAACTTTGGTCGCAGGTCCAAAGGAATGAACTTCTTCTTGCGGTAGTATTTGCGCAAGTTCTCCCGCTGCGTTTGGTTGATAACTGTCATCACCCGAGCAATTGAGCGACGCAACAACTTGCTGCAACCATCAAGAAAATACAATGTTATTTGGCCATTTTTCAAAAGAACACGGAAAGAGAACTTTTTGTAAGTTTACAAAGTAAATAAATAAAAGAACTAAATACAGCACTGGCTTTAATGCACACTTACCAATGGTCCAACACTTCATGAATCAACGAAGACATGTCAACTTGTACCCAAAAAGAAATTACTTGGTTGCTTGTGGAGTGAATTGTTTTTATGTATTGATATGTGTTTGTCAGACCAGCAAATGCTGTTACAATGACAACACCAATGAGACCAGAAGGGTGAGACAGGCAAAGAGAGAGAGAGGGGGGGGGGGCAAGAGAGAGAGAGAGAGAGAGAGAGAGAGAGAGAGAGAGAGAGAGAGAGAGAGAGAGAGAGAGAG
>JAOWAW010125683.1:0-11994 GCA_028565695.1 Nicola tetela
AATTTCGAAAAACTGTAGTAAGGTTTTGTTCCCCAGAGTATTCTGAAGAAGTGCAGAACATTTCAAGAAGATAGCTCGCTGAATAAAAATGCTACACCTTAAGGGAATTCAGTTGTTTTTGCCCTCTTTTCCTTAAATGCAAGCCCCACAAGCACTTTTTAAACCCAAATCTTAGTTCAGTCTGAATGCGGAACTGCACCTGCCACAAAGAGAGAGAAAAAATTTAGCTCGAGTATCAGAAATGGGAAAACTCGTGATCACTCACCGCTGGCCTTAAATTAATGCGGTCAAATTCAAATACAGGAAGGTTTCGTCATGTTTCACTATGTGCACGCCAAGCAAGTACGCCAAGCACGCCGAAGCCTGGATATATCGCTATGGACTCTAGTGCCAGCTTTCATCCCACTCTCCAAGTGTCAGCTGATTTTTTCGCAGCAAGGTTTGATGCTCGCAACATCTTCTGTGGATTGAGTCAGATTTCGAACGAGAAGAGATGAGGGTTAGTGTGCTGTTGTTAGTTGTTCTGTCCGTGGCCATACTTGGTCGATCGGTCAGTGCAGCAAGTAAGAGCTTTCTTTGTAAAGTGTGTACGAAAATCGTCGAGAAACTGAGGGAGGATATCGTCGCCAATAGATCGTTCACTGATGTGGAGAAGGTTGTTGAAGACGTATGCTCATTCTTCGAGATTGAAAAGAAGCCGGTCTGCGTCGGCATCGTTAGGGAGTTTCGTGGTGAGATTATTGGTGTCCTGAAAGATGGTGTGTTCAACGACACAGTAGCGTGTGCTCATCTCTCTGACGGCCATTGCGGCACTGAATACGTATCGGATTGGACTGTACCTATTCCTCCTGGAAAGCCAGCCTTTGTCCCTCCACAACTGCCTAAACCAGGTTCCCCTGTTGCTCGAGTTGTTCACCTCACGGATCTGCACGTAGACCTGTTGTATAAACCTGGAACTAACGCTCTCTGTGGGATGCCCCTTTGCTGCCGAGAAGTTAATGGTCCGGGTGATGCGGGAAAATGGGGAGATGTGAAATGTGACGCGCCGATCATCCTGCTAGAGAATCTTTTCAAACACCTCGCCGAGAACGTCTCCATGGACTACTTGATCATGACAGGCGATTTACCTGCTCATAATGTATGGAATCAGAGCCGGACTGACCAGTTGCATGTGCTTTCCGTCATCACAGACCTCCTGCTAAAGTATTTGCCGCACGTGACGGTCTACCCATCACTGGGCAACCACGAGAGTGCTCCTGTGGACAGCTTTCCTCCGCCGTTCATCGAGGGTCCCCAATCAAACCAGTGGTTGTTAGATGGTCTGGCTGAATCATGGCAACATTGGCTGCCTGAGGAGTCTCTGAAAACTATTCGTTATGGTGGCTACTACGCTGTAAGACGACCGGATGGTCTGCGAATTATCTCATTAAACTTCAACTATTGCAACAATCTCAACTTTTGGTTAGTCATCAATGGCACTGACCCGGCAGGACAATTGCATTGGTTGATAGAGCAGCTGCTCGATGCTGAAAGGAACGCTGAAAAAGTCCATATTCTCGGGCACATTCCTCCAGGTGACAGTGGGTGCATCGAACCGTGGAGCAAGAACTACAATCTCATTGTGGATCGCTTTCAGAACACAATTGCAGCTCAGTTTTTCGGTCATACTCACAATGATGAGCTGGAGGTATTTTTTGATAAGCAGTCACCTGACAAGCATGCATCAAGTGTAGCATTCATTTCCCCAAGTGTGACAACATACCAGGGATACTTCCCAACTTACCGTGTGTATGAGATAGATGGTGACTATCGCAATAGCACTCACACGGTGCTTGACCATCACAATTTCTGGATGAACCTAACAAAGGCTAATATAGGTGATGAACCAACATGGGAACTTGAATACAGTGCCCAGGCATCCTACAAAATGGCCTCCTTGTTCCCACATGATTGGGCAGACTTGGCAAAACGTTCAAAAGAGGATAATGAACTCTTTGAGAAGTACTACCGCCACAAGTACCATGGTCCTTCTCCAAAGCATTGTAATAGTTCATGCAGGAAGAAGGAGATCTGTGCCATGCTTACCTCCCAGTCCAAGGACACCAGCCAGTGCTAATTGTCTGAATTATTCCTTTTTGGAAATCTTATGTTTTTTCTCATTTCGAGAAAGATAACTGCAATTTTGTCATTGTTAGATATCAACTTTCCTGTTTGCCTTGTTTTAGCTTCTATTTTGTTGCTATACATGACTTCAAACTTAAGAATTTTCTGTCGGTAATATTGTTCCTTATTTCATTTTCCTACCCAAGATATTGCTATGTTAAGAAATATTTGCAAAAGTGTTGTTATGCTTAGCAGATGGTGATAAATGTAGTTTTTTTTTATTCTGTTTATCAAAGCATTAACTTTTTACCTTTCCTGTCAATGGTGCTTTTATTCCCTCCTCTTTTCATTCCTGCTTACTTTCGGCTTCTCTCTTCCCTCTCTGTCATCTTCCTGAGCAGCTGCATGTAGGACTGTACATGTTAGCTGTTCTTTCTGACATTGCAAACAAAGGAAAGATAAACTACTGATGTGCTGGAGTTCTTTTTCTTTTTTTTTTTCAGTGTTTTCCCAGTCTGGGAATATGAGTTCTAAACATTTGCCATTGCTGTTCTGTATGATATGCAAACACTGTAGAGGCAGGGAGTTAATTTGTTGTATGGAACAACAGATTGTGTACAGGTACTTCTTGAAGACGTCACTGGGAAGATCATACACACATGCACAGTTCAGACGCTCAGTGGACATCATTCTGGTGAAGTAATGGTGCCAGATGCTGCAGCTCACATGAGAAGAGAATCTTTGCACCAAACCTCTATCATGTCTTTATGTTTTACCAAAAAAAAGATTTATTTTATGACATATGCATGTAGAATGATTTAATTGGTGTTGTGTGTGTGCGGTTTGATATCATGTTTGTTCACTTGTTATATATTAGTATATCAGTCGTGTGAATAAACCATGATCAAAATAAGCGATGTGCCAATGATGCACATATATTCATATATTACCAGTGTGCATGTTCTGACTTCAAATGATGGACATGTAGATCTGAGATACAGATACCTTAATTCGGTTCTGGGCCACTGAAGGTGTGAAGATAAGGGGAGTTTAATCAATAATCGGAGCAGTGCATTAATGGAAAACATAAAAATTAATTACCATTAAGTATTGTGTACTGTGTAGTCTATGACTGGAGATAAATACATCATACCATATATACCATAGTTAATAAATTTATACCAGCTCTAGGCCTGCGTGTCCAGTGCAGCAACAATACCAGTTTTACTGCCTTTGGGTTTCCTGAGCCTATAGTCAGGATCACAATGATCGCAACCAAGAACTTATGACACAATGTTGAACAATCTCACCACACGACGAACATTAAGTTTACTCTTTACTTCCATAATCCTTTCTCTCTGCAACTGACTTTGAAATTCACTCTCTATTTCTTCTACTACATGCAACTGACCATTAGTTATCACCCATGTGGAATTAGGTGTGTCTGTAATGTAGCTCTAAAAGATGTCTTCACTTACTAGAAAGTTGAGTTGTGTGTGTGGACAGGGGAACTATGTGGATCATCACAATCATGGTAATTGGTTTTTACTGACTTTGGATCACTGGCCAGACAGGTTGAGTGGTGCCATGGAAGTCCTCCCAGCCCCAGCCCCAGCCCCCTTTGGCATTTTAGTCTAAATATTAACCCCTTCCCCCTCCCCTGGTACCAATATAGTGACTGATTCACTGTTACTACTACTAGGCGCACAGATTTGCATGTATGGACAAACACGACCCTGCCCATCCAAGCAGCTGGGTTAACAACTGCATGCCACCTGCACCGACTGAATGACACTGACTTTGGTGGTAAGGGCCAAAACCATTGCTGCACAACAGCTTACATGTAGCATGTTCAGCCGCATGTTTTCATTATTCACTTCAAGCTAGAGAGGAAACCTGGAGAAACCTGCAAAGGTCTGCTGGAAAGCTTCAGACATGAGCAAGGAAGCCTGACTTGAACTGGAACTTGAATCTTTCTGACATTTTCAATTTCAATAGCATTTGCTTAGACAGGATTACAGAAAAAGTCTTGATCAAGCTGGGCTCCTGTACTGATTTTTGGGAAAATGTCAAGAAGAGTACTTGAGGGTTGGAGTTAGAGAGAGCTGTTAAACTAAGTGCTATTGTAAACAGATGATCACTCACAAGGAAACGTGAGCTCATAGTTTAATCTTGAATGCACATATAGAAGGTGCACACTGGATGTCAGAAGGAAGAGTGTTCCATTGCATTTATGCTCAGGGAATAAAGTGTGGCAAGGAGAACTTCCTCTTAACTCACAGCACAGAGTAAACGTTTTTGCATAGGTGGTATTGGATGGTTTGGTGAAACAGAGAGACTGTTTCACAGTAAATTACCAATAAAGGTTGTTTCTGTTGATGTCAAGTTGAAACATCTGTTGTTGCTTCTACTTGCATAGGTTCAATTGCACATGATTGATCATGGTTGTTGAGAAGGAGAATGTGAATGAGGTCATGCGTCTTAAAGAACAGTGCAAGTTTTCGCTCTATGAAGATGTCAGCGAGAAGGGGTGTGTGGTTTGCAGCATGTTATCCCTCATCTTAGTAGAACCAGCTTTTACCTGTAGACATACTAAACTTGTTTTTTTTCTTGTTGTTGTGTAGGTATGTGAAGCCTATTGATGCTATCTATGCTGTCATTTGTGATCTGGGTGCTGACAAGCCATCTATACGGTAAGCAGGTGGTCTCCTTTCTGCGATGAAACATCATAGTGTGTATCTACACTGGCTTTCTCTGTTTGTTTTTTTTTCTGTGTAGGGGTACTGTAGTGTCTCATTGATGCTGTCACATGCTTCATTTTATGTTCAAATGCCTAATGGCACCTCCCCCCCCCCCCCCCCCCCCACACACACACACCCACACAAGCACGGCTTCCAAAGTCACCGGTTTTTCTCATAAGCTTTCTAATGGCAGTGATACCTTAATCTCCAGTGAGAACCCCTTGGTATGCATAATATTGCAGTGGTCACATTTTCAATGAAGAGAAATGTAACAATAATGTGGTTGATACTACATGTACTTGATAGTGGTCATACAGAATGGAATATCACAAATCTTGGTTGTTTAGTAGTAAATCTCACTCTTGTGAAGATAAGGTAAATATTCTTCCTTGAACAGGGCTGAATTGACTCTTGCTTGCCGTAAGAGCATGTCATCTTGTATGATTTGATCCTCGGTGATAACACTGTCTGCAAACCGCCACGTACTTATCAGCACCTCCTAACAGTCCAGCCTGAAACCTATCAGCGCCTCCTATAAGTTCAACCTGAAAGAAAAGCCAAACTAGCAGTCATTTCTGAGCCTCATTCCCACAATAACTGCTCATCGAACATTACCTGTTCAATTGAAAATCAGAACCTCAAAGCTTATTTCTGGCATGATATGCTGCCAACTGTCACATGATTCTGAAGAATGATTACTAGTAGTTGCAGTATTTACAGTCAATAATTGCCATGTTGCTACGCTTAGGAAATGCCAACTACATAATAGCATAATCAGGAAGACCTTCAAGGTAAGCAGCAGGGGCCAACGCTAGCCAGTAATGTTGGGCATACATCTCAAGACGATTCTTCATAGATTTCTCTCAATTGAAGATGACCTACTTTCTTGTCGTCCACAAGTAGCAGCGAAAAGGCTGCATCTTGATTACACTGTCCACAGATTGCACGCAACTTCACAACACTTTCCGCAAGTGGAATGAGCTTTAAAGTATTCCAGAACGCCTGAAACAAACACAGGGCGGAGACAGAGAGCAAGTGAGCAAGTGTGTGTGTGTGTGTGAGAGAGAGAGAGAGAGAGAGTTGATGATGATAACACTTAAGTTATTGATGCATACTAATCTGATTTTATAACCTTCCTGGTATCTCTGTCTTTTATCTAGATACCAGTAGTAAACACCACAACCTTCCTTGGAACAAATGGATACACAACCAGTGTACACACTGACATAGTTGCTGCTCCTTTCTTATCAAAAGTACATCTATAGCAGTTGTTATTAGTAGTCTCCTTGTCAAACATTGATACATACACACCTACCTTTCTCTGAAAGGTACCATCCAATGATGCGACCAAAACTGTTTTGCCTTTGTTGGCTATAGTCTCACAGAATTCTACAACATCAGGAAACTGAACAAGGAGAGATTTAAGAAGCAAAGCCACTGCCAACAAGTTAAACAGATGCACACAAACCCAACGGAATGAGTACCGGCTGTGCAAAGATGAAAAAGGGAAAGGAAAGAAATGAAGAGAAAATCTAGAGTAGGGCTTAAATGGGTTCACCAGATACCCGGGTACCTGGGTAAACAATGGACCTGACAGCTCCTTTTCAGGATTCAAGGATCCCCAAAACCTGAAAAAACTGCCATCTGAGCAAGTTCCCATCCTGGAATAGGTTACTCTACATCATGGACAGTTTAACACGTATTACATTAATCAACTACATTCTCAAGGCCAGCTGATTTCCTTACTTTGGTAAGAGCTGGTCACCGTCCCATGTGTCCAAGAAGCTGGGCCCAGCCAGCTGGCCTAAAGGTCCTAGGCTACAATACACTACAGATCTATAACATATGCAGGTGTTCTCGAGGTTTCAAACTATGAAAGTAGATCTACATGTAGCCGATGTTGATAGGATATAGTACATATAATATTGGGTCTACAACTGTTTGCAGTTTAGTTTAGCATGCAGGCTCTATAGCTGACATGATGGCAGTACAATCAGCTGCCATCAGGTCAATTGTGAGGAGGTTTTTGAGAAACCTGTTGATTCAGAGAAGAGAGTGGAATGCCTCCTGTGCAAGAAGCGAATTGTGCAAAGCGGTGGCTCTACAGGAAGCATGAAAAAGCACTTGAAGCACTGCCATGCTGTTGACTGGGCAAAGACCCAAGTGGGTAGCTGTACTGAGGATCAGTCAGACGAAATCTCTTCTCCATGTCCAGCAGTGACTGCGGGAGCAATGGACAAGTTCCTGAAAGCAGAGATGTGTCCAGTCTGGTGTTCTGCTTTCACAAGGGCCATTGTTGATTTGATTGCGTTGGATCTTCATCCAACCAACTTCGTGAATGGGGAAGGCTTCAAAGTTTTCCTGCACACAGCGGAACTAGGCTACACCCCATTGTCAGCAGCAATACATGTCTCTTCATTGCTACAAAAGAAATTCGAAGACGGCATAGAACGATTTCATGCTCATCTTCAGACCACTGCAGGCATTGTGTTAATAATGAATTTGTGGAGTAGCAAAGCAACAGAGAGCTATATCACTATTCCCACCCACCACATTGATCTGTGAATCTTGGAAATTGACATCATTCAAACTGAAGACAGCCACTTTTCCTGATCACCATACTGCAAAGAACATTGGCAGAGAACTGATAAAAATCACAGATAGTGCCAAGATCAGTGTCAATTATGTAGTGGCAGTCACTTGTGATGAGGCTGCAAACATGGTTGCAGTAATGCAGTATGTGCACAGACAAGCTCAAGTTACCCTCGCTGGAACACAAGTGGCAACATGTGTTATGTGGTATGCATCGTCTGCAAAAGGTGGAGGATGTTGGCACAACCGTTTCTTGTGCGCAAACGCTCATTGGTCATTTCAGGCATGGTGCCAAAGCCACAATCCCACAGCATAATGAACAGGCTACTCAGAAAAGGCCAAAGCACAAACAAATGCAGGATATCAATACCAGATGGAATTCCACCCATTACATGCTACAAAGGCTCATTGAGGAGCATATTCCGGTAGTGGCTGTCCTGAACGACTGAAAAGTGAGCATCCAAGGATGACTCTGCATGCACTGGATCTTTCTCCTCAGCAGTGGGCCATGGCTGAAGATCTTGTAGAGGTGCTTAAGCCATTTGAAGCCACAACTTGCCCACTCAGCTACAAGGAAAATGTGTTGGTATCCCGCATATTACCAATCGTACACAGCCTTTGGAAGAGAGTAGAGAGTGACTCAGACAGTGAGCCTATCAAGTCCATGACGAGGATTCTTTCTATGCGGTCAGAGGAGCACAACCTGGATGGTCTGAACACAGACAGCATTCCTGTGGTGTCCTTATTTTGTGTATTTCTCCTGTTTTCGATTAGTTTGCCAAGAACCTTCTCTAGGTATTATTTCCCCACCATATCTTTGCTACCAATATATATTTGGGGGCAAAGAATTGCTCAATCCTGAGCTAGGAGGAAGAGGTAGTTCCTAATGGCCTGTACTGACCTTAAACAGCCTGAGAAGCCATCTGAGATTATTACTGGCAAGCAAACTCCCAACAATAACTGGACTTGTCCAAGGTGTATCCTGACTGTTTACCAACCACTCTTCTTTGCTACGACACTACACTATTAGAGAGATACACTTCACAGAGCTGACTGCTGACACAACCATTGGGCACGTAAAATTTTGCAACCTTGCAACTTTGTTGCCAGCCTGATGATCATCTTTTTCCCAAGTCTTTATGTCAGCCTTGTACAGCTCAGTAACACAAAGCCACCTGGCCGCAGGTGTGGTAATTTAATATTCCTGACTTTTTCTTAGCTTGTCGATTGGCACAACTAGTTTTATTGTTTGGTTTATATGTGAGACTCCAACTGATGCAAAAGTGATGTAACAGTTAAAGTCACTGTGGGCTCATGATCTTGATCATAATCTCAAAAGAAAGCGAAGGCCATAGGTTGTTTCCAAAGAAACCGGCATCCCTGTGAGATCTGCAGGATCTGCTCACATTGTGGTTTTCAACAGAACTCTTGAAGTTCTAACAAGGCTGGAAAGGGTTCATAACTTACAGTATTTTGTTTCCTTATGACATGGTCCAGGGCCACACACAGTGGACTGTTGTATCATTAGTGTTTAATTGTCACTTCAACAAATAGTTTTCTTTCAGCAGTTCCAAGGTGTCATAGCAAATTTGAACAGTCACATTAGTGTATAGTTGCCAGCAAACAGCCAATGAATCAGATCCATAGCATTGTAGTATCAAGCCGCAGGAATACCATTGATGCCTCTCAGCAGTAACCAACTTACACAAAACGGCCCTAAGATTATCAGCCAAACTTTAGAGACACAGCCACATGAATTTGATCATGTCAATTGTTGATACATTAGGCCTAGGAGTTCTTGGATGAACCATATCTCAGTCATTCCCAGAATTTTCATGTGGTTAGTCTTGCTTTGTGATGGCCCTTAAATGTCATGATATCAACAACTCAATTTCAGAAATATAATCACTCTAGCATCTTTTTCACATGAGCCAGCTCAATTATAATTTATTGTGCGACTAACTATATCAAGCACTGAGACCATTAATGTCACCAGAATGCATTCAACAAGCTGGCTGGCTGTCCAACTGACAGTCACAGGACTTTACTCTTCTTGGTGTAACCAAAGAACTTACAAACTGTCCTTCATCCACAGCAATGACATCGTAGCTTTCTGCCTTTGCAAGCAGAGGCAACAGTTGAGATGACACTGTGGCTGATACTGACATTCTAACATACATTAAAGAAAAACGAAAGCAGATTGTGTTGGTAATGGGAGCAACAACAATGACAGAAAGGCGGAGGACGCTTACAGGTCAATGGCGAAAGTGATGAGCTTTCATCATTTCACTGAAAGAAACCCAAACATAGGAAAGAGAGGACTTGCACAAAAAGGATTCTAAGATTTTAGCGATCCTGACTGGGTGGACATTACACTACATTAATAAACTTCCGGTACACCAGTCTTAAAAACAAAGATATTTTGCAAGACATTTCACCAGGATTATCTCTGGCTTCATCAGCTGCTAAACTGAGGAGTGAAGACAATGACTAGATTTAGGCAAGAATCGGTATTTTGTGGTACACACACACACGAACAAAGAAAGAACAAAGAGAAAATACAAAATATTTCTACTGTCTTCTTTATTTCTCAGTTTAGCAAATGATGAAGTCAGAGGCAATTCTGGTGAAACGTCTATGATTCTTGCAAAATACCTTTGTTTTTAAGACTGGTGTTCCAGGAGGTTAACAACGTAGTGCAAAAAATATTCTCTTGTGCCAATTCCATGCATATCTCATAAGGTTTACAGGGAATCCGGAGAGAGAGGGCAGAGAGGGAGAAGGAGGGAAAGAGAGGGGGAGAAAGAGAGAGAGAGAGAGAAAGAGAGAGAGAGAGAGAGAGAGAGAGAGAATATACATGGGTGCATCTACATACTGGTATGGACACTTTCCAGAACCGTTCAGGGAAGGGCAATATGCGGATATAAGTACGCTATATCTAGTTGGTAGGCCCTTCCTCATTACATACTACAATCAAGTATTACACCAGATCTACCTTCAGTCAGCGTACCTGCGTAGGATGCTGATCTCTAGGATGATTGGCAAATTGGCCAGCAAGTGCCTAATAACTTTGGCAATAAGTGAATCTTGACCTGTTGTATATCAAATGTGTACCTCTAGCCGAGGTCTACTGAACACCTGTCAAGTTCTCTTTTGAGTCTGCAAGTAATAGCTTGATATTTTTTACTTTTTTTCTGGTAATTCATTATCCGCTGCCAGTGATGCAACAAACATGAGATATGCTTAAAAGCATGCAGATCCTCTTGCTCTTGGTATCAGTAAATCAGTAGATTTCTCCAAACTGCGAATGAAATTTTGTAAATCAGTACAGTCCTGCCTCGATTATTCGAACGCCTTTGGGCGGAAGGGGTCCCTGGGGTGTTTTGATAATCCAAATTGTTCAGATAATCCGAATCAGGCATCACAACACACACCATACTCGAAATGCTGAGCTTATTGGGTTTTATTAGCAGCACTGGAAGAAGACTTGTGCTTAGCAGAAAACATGATGAAGTTGAGCTACTACTGCACAGTGCAAAAACTGTTTGTCTAGATGTCTAATTTTACTTGCCTGCATTATATCGCACTAATTTGGTGACAACTTGCATGCTGTCCTATGTGATATCGTACTGTAAGCGCTTTCGGATAATCAAGGTAGGACTGTAGTTTTGACCAAAATATGAATGAATTTTTGGCACAGATTTTTAGTTTTGTTGTACATATTGCACTAGTAGACCTCTCTGGTGGCTTAGCTGCATCATACAGAAACCGATCAGTGAACTATCAGCAGATCAACACAGGTAAAGTCCGATATCAAAAAGCCCAGCAGATGTCCAGAAATACATAATACGTCTATAATATATGAATACATAACATTACTAACACACTAGTATAATGTACAGTAAAACCTACATACAACGACCACCGCTTATAGAGACCACCTGCTCGCGGCGACCATATTTTCGTGCGCGGAGAGTTTCTTATTCAAAGTGTACCGCGTAGAACGACCACCTGCCTAATTATAACGCGACCAGCGACCGTGAGATCATGCATGAAGCGTTTTTTTTTCTCTGTATACAAAGACTGCGTACCACGTAACCGTGGACCTTTTAGCACGTACATGTAGGCCTACGTGCATCATCAGCTAGCGTACACGTAAATTATAGATCTACAATGCCTACATTGTATCAGCAGAAATACCCTAAGCGATTGTTCTAATAAAAAGCTTTGGCAAAAAAGACTACACATTGTAGACCCACATGTCCACGGATACCGCGGCCGTACAATACATGTGCAACATGCACTGTACGTGTAGTGTGATCACATAAGTTGTGACTTTCTATGACACCTGTGCAGTGCAGACCGTTTCTCCACGCACCACGGGCTGGTCGTTATATGCAGGTTTTACTGTAGTATACCAGTAGGGAACCGCTGGTCTGGCAATCTACAACTTAACTTTTAGAGGGAAAAGACGTAAGTTCAGCAATTTCAGCAGCAAATCACAAACGGTAAGCCCAAATCCAATACCTGTCATGTGTGACGACATTCTGCTCGTCGT
>JAOWAW010125694.1:0-11994 GCA_028565695.1 Nicola tetela
GGGGGGGGGGTAGCTAGCGCTTTGTCGCACGCGTACGGTGTTCATGATCACGGTGTCTGATATTGGTTTTTATCTTGACCAGGCTCAGCTGTCGACTATGCCACTGGTCCTCAGGCATCGGGGAATACGAAAGCGGTGAATGCCGCGACACAGCGCCCAAACGCCCGGGCCATTCAAGACGAAAGCGCCAGATTGCTTCGCTTTGCAAATACCTCTGGTGTTGCAACACCAGCATCTCAATTTGATGTTCACTCCATGAGGTGGGTCCGCTACTCTTGCCATTCAGATGTAGGTGAAATTAATCACACTGATTGTCCAGAACCCTGTTGCATTTATTATTTTTTTTATACAATGCACTTCCGCGCAATTTATCAAATATTTATTTTGGGCGCATATTTAAACACAGCACTCTAAATGCATTGACCAAATTACTGAAATAAAATATACTTCAGAAAGGCCATTCACGCCAAGAGAATCATAACCAATCATTTTCTCATTTCGCAGTTAAGGTCGAGTGATTTTCGTTCGGCTAGGCGCTTGGTCGCCGCAGGTTTGAGTCTGCTGTGCGATCCCAGCCAAAGTAAAAATGAGAAAATGATTGGTTAGAAATTAAATAAAATACATGTTCTAATTAATATCGCTAGGTACTGCTGTAAATCTTAAAGTTTTCGCTGGCCATTGGTTCGTGATATTTGTTATTTTCAAGCATTCGCAGGACTGATATCATTGTTTCGTAAAAGAATAGCGTCTTTGGCATTCGTGCGCCGCCGACGCAATCGTATGCAGCTATTTGCAGCCAACTTTGAGCGACAACGTTGTGCGGGGTAACATAAGCCACACAAGGGAAGTGTGTAAATTGCTCCGGAGCGCACGCCACGCGAACTCAAAGTAAGCCGCAGAAAGCACTGTGGTCACGGCCTTACCGTAGACCATGGGATATACGGAGTCTTGAGAAAGTGGCCATCTGTTTGTTTTAGTGCGTTTGCCGCCTTAGAAATTCGCATGAGAAACAAAAAAAACTTATGCCTGAACATTCCAACATTTACAATGGACGTGATAAATCTCCTTATTCCTTCCTTCTCCTTCTTCATCTTCTGTTCTTCCTTTAAATTCGTTGAGATTCTTTCCATTGCAGTTACTAATGAAAGACGGTGTAAACGTTCCTGCTTTGAAGTCATATTCAACAAAGGTTTCTCTTTGGTCTGGCTTCAGCATAACTTTACTCTCAAACAGACAGAATTCAAAAGCCACACGCCGATGACGGGCAAGGCAAGCCTGGTCAAAGGATAGTTTCTTTCTCAAAAGTGGCAACCCCACCCTGAGGATTCAATGATAAGCAGTTTGACAACTAGGTTTTAACACTTGTACCGTTTTTGAAAGGGTCCCATCCCAAGCTTACATACCAACAGTTAGTTTGATAGACCGTTATATGAAGGCACTAGCCAATAAAGAAATTTGAATATTTGAACCGCTAGTTTTTCCTCGTAGGGGCAACAATGCTGTTTCGAAAATGGCAGTCTTTCATGATGGCCTTTTCACTAATTATGACTTCATTGAAAGTTTGGGGAATTCGGGGAATATAGAAGTTTCCAAAGGGAGGAGTACCGGTACCACCCTTAATAATAAACTTATGCTAGCCCTGGAGCCAAAGAGAAGCCTTTTTTTCCTTCAAGGCCGATTGCAAAGCAGGCTCCCGGCTTATTATAGAACGCGTAAGTTTTTCTGACGAAATTGTTTTCGTTCGACCCTTTGACTGTCGCAGACAACACATTTCAAACCAGTGGCCTGGTTTTGTGCAACCTGCTGCGAGCCAGCAGGAAGCTAGCAACGTTCTAATATGCTACCCATATGAATGGAACTTCGGCCCAGCGGAGAACATCAGAGAGTGGTCCTCGGTACCAGCACAGGGCCAGCAGCCGTGGCTCGCAGCTCCAAGTTCCACTGACATAGCTCAAACGTCAACATCTCAACTGTCTCTCAGTGCCCACCTCCAAGGCAGCAAAATACCAGGTCTCGGTCCAGTTGGCATCCACCACCTCAGTTCAGGCAGGATTTCCGCCTATTACACGTCTACTCTTTCTGCTGCCACTGATATTCCGCAGACTCTGCCCACACCTAATCCAAACAACAGCGTAGATAAAAGTCCCCACCAGTGCCCCTTGCCAGAGCGTCTGGTTAACGGTCCGTTTGACGGTGATTCTCGCCAAATGAGTTCGCTGCTGGCGAATTGTCAAGCCACACCGATGGTGGGATCTGAACGGGAGAGCCAGACACAGAGAGGACCCGCTGCCCAGGCCCGACCGCCTGGCCACCCAATTCATTGTCGCTTAGGGACACCCTACACACCACTTTCTGCGAACATGATTCTTGGAGAAACCTCTGCCCCATCTCCCGGAGATTTTATGTTTGGGGAGCTTCGACATACTACGGTAGCAATCCCGTTTCAAGAGCCTGGGTTCTCTAACAGTCTTGCGCCGACTATAACGCCACTTCCTTACGGACCAACGCAATTCGGATCGGAAATCGTATCCGACTTACTACGAACGCTTAACCAAACTCAGCTGCCGAGGCCAGCTGCTAATACTAACCAACTCCATCGGCAATCCCAGGTGAACACAGCTCCGTCGACTCCGATAGCACTCTCTCGGGCGTCGATGCATCCTGCCAACGTGCCTGCGACCATACCATCTCCTCCAAGAGCACTTTGTCTCGAAACACCCCCGTCCGTTCGTTCTGCCTTATCCATTCTCGGCAGCATCATGTGTCCGAAGGAAACAACGAGTCCAAGCCCTGATATGACTCCTCTGTGTCATTCTACACAAAGCGATATGCAAGTGCAAGAAGAAGGCAAGCAGGAAATTTCGAAAACAACCGAATCAGAGAAAGACACGTTTGAGCGAACGACACACTTGCAAATGAGGAAAAACTCCGACGTTGTGGAAGATAATGATGGCGCGCTCGATAGGAGTATTTCGTCACGTTCGTTAAACGAGACGTCCTGCACCAACTTTGATGCTAGCAGTAATGATGACGAGTCTTCCCGCATCGATGAGGATAATTCGGACGTTGGTCAAGACCCTGTGACGACTTGCGAGTCGACTCCACAAGCAACCCATAGTCCGTCACCTCACTATCTGTACAGCCAAGGAAGTTCGCCATCGCTGGCCGGGTGGATGTCACCCTTTGAAGTAGGTTTCCTCGGAAGTACTCCTCTTGATTTCTCTTGTCGGCATTCAGGCTGCCCCTGTCTGTGTGTCTCCGTGACTCTGTTTCTCTCTCTCTCTCTCTCTGTCTCTCTCTGTCTCTCTCTGTCTCTCTCTCTCTCTCTCTCTCTCTCTCCCTCTCTCTCCTTCTCTCTTTTTTTTTCTCTCTCTCTCTCTATCTATCTCTCTCTCTGTCTCTCTCTCTCTGTCTGTCTGTCTCTGTCTCTCCAGCTCTCTCTCCTGTCCTAAGACTTTCCCCTCTCTATTCGCGAAGCGGCGATTTACCCCCAGCGAAACCTTGCAGGCGATCGATGTGCGACATCCAATCTCTAAGGGGCGGTGATACAGTCACCGCCAACCGCCAGCATAATCCTCAGCTCTGGGTAGCCAGATAACTCAGTAGAATAGCGTACATTAGGTGTCAGTTATTTCGCTATGATGCCACTTACGTTACTACCTGGTCCCAGGCTTTTCTCGGGCAATGTGGGACAGTACTGGTATGAATGCAGGACATTGTGGGTAGAGCGAATGTGCAGAATAGTAACCCGAGTAACCTTAGTAACCTACCCAGCACGCATGCTACATGCATGCTATACGCAAACGCCGCGTTGTACATAGAGCGCATCTTAGTAACCCACAAGTATGCAATGTCCACCGTGGATATACATGTATGCTGGCCGCCTCATGCTGTACGATAATTCGGCGAAAGTGGGACGAGCCTTAGCGAGCCCCAGTTATCAACTACCGCTGCCGTTCGCCGACAAAACAGGTTCTGGTTTAACGCGCTCTGCTCTACATAAGATACTCTTTAGACTACAAGTAAGCCTACTAGTACTACACGTAGCACCAAGCTTAGCCGCCTGTGGGGTACTCTTGTTCTCTTTAAAGAGGACGCCGCACGAACGTTTAGAACCCCAACTTCGCTTGCAAGCCAGTTAACTGTTCAGTGTTCAATATGTCCGATTCTACGAACAGGCAAACCTGCAGCTGTTGCGGTCGTCATCCAAAGCTGTCCGATCGAAGCTGAGTTTCAAAAATGTCCTTGATGAAGCTCGCAAGACTGTCAGCACTTACGGCGTTTTCATCGAAGAACGAAGGGAACAGCGAATTCTACTCAAGGTTAGTCATGCTATTGTCACGGTTACAGTCATCAAATGATTCGAGACATTGATTCAATCACAGCTGGAAGCCTAGCTATGATAGCCTGAGAAATAATTATATATGTGTTCTGCTGGTTCCTGTGAGGCATGTGACAATATAAGCAGCCAAACTTGTCAATGGTCAATTGAGAAACCCCGCCGATCACCATATACATCGACGTAGTGATGTTCCGGCTATTTCACCTGGGTGTCCTATGATGAAGTCTTACACAGAAAATGTAATATATCATAAGATACCCTCAAATACAAGTACTATGATAAGGATAAGCAACTGGCACATGTATATCAGTGCCTACATATATCTCAGGAAGGGCTAGCTATTTTTTTTTGAAATTCTATCACACTGTGCTATTATGCCACATGTGTGAACAAAATACTGATTGAACTGAAAATGAAGCAGAGACCGACGGCCTATACCCACTTTACGACACATAGTAGGGCTAGCGTTTCGTTATACCTCGGTTCTACACAATGACTCCTAGAGATTGCACTTCCGAAAGTGTTATTAATACAGCACACCTGCCTGCTTGATATATCTTCTTGTCTTTCCTTTGCCTGATCACTTGAGTCCGTAAAGGTAAAATACTTGAAAATCATGAGCAGTATTTAACAAATCATCTTCTCACTTTTCACCGGCTGGGCGTGCACAGCGTACTCGAACCTGCGGCAACCTAGGACCTAGCCTAACAAAAATCACGCGATCTTAACCACTCGACCAATCCGCCAGTTCAAAAGAAATGGTTTCTTGGCGGGTATGGTGACTTCATGCATGTCCTCTATGAAAGCTACACATGTTAAATTCGCTGCAGCTGCACACCCTTTGATGCATTATCCGCAACTTGCCTTCACAAGAAGTATATCTTAGTTTTAGTTTCACCCTTAAAATGCTGCTTTCAATGTAAATTCAATAGCTTCCATAACAGCATGTATGGCTTTATACGCATGATGTCCTCAGGGCCAGCCGTTCATGATAGCATATGCACTTATAAATCCAGTCTCAGGACCACTTCTTCACTGGCTCTACCGCTGTTCAGAGACGTCGGAACCCAGCGACAGTCAAGAGGAGAAGAGAGAAAGTCAGTAAGATCGGATATTTGTGAAAAATAGCAGCTCAGAATACATGTATATCAATTAACCATGTGCCAGTCTGTGTGGTCTTTCTTCTTTTCAATCTTCTTCTTTTTTTTCTTCTTCTTCTTCTTCTTCTTCTTATTATTATTATTATTATTATTATTATTATTCCTTTTCTTTAGCTTCTTAAGCTTCTTTTCCCTCTTTAGTTTTCTTCTTCTTCCTGTCAGTTTTCTTCCACCTCAAATGGATCAGCCTGCATTGAACTGCCTCTACAAGATATAAAAAAATTGGCATGAGAAGAATGGGTTGTGAAATAGACTGATAATTTGTAAATCCATGCATGCACATGTACTAGCAGATGTTGATTTCAAGTTTTGCGTGTTCGTGTATGAGCGCAAACTGAATTTGGTGTTCATTCAGGTCGTTCATCACCAGGCAAAGAGAATGTCCGACCAACCATTCAGTGTAAAGCCTGCGGCAAGGTGATGACAACCTACAAAGGCTTCGTTGTACATCAGCGGCGCCATACTGGCAGTCAGCCATTTGCCTGCACGGTCTGCGCGAAGAAATTCTCTTATCGGGGTAGTCTCCAAAAGCACATGGCCGTCCACACCAACGCACGCCCATTCAGCTGCGACCTGTGCGCATGGAAGTTTCGCAGCAAGAGCCATCTGGAGGAGCATCGGCAAACGCACATCGGTACCAAACAGCACAAGTGCACGCATTGCACGAAGTCTTACCTTCGTCGACGTTGTCTTGTTCAGCACATGCACAAAGAACACCGCATTGAGCCAATAGCTGGCTTACGGTAAACCATTGGTCATAACATTTACTCAATGCCTGTTGGGCGAACTACCCACACAGGTGCTTATACACACACGTGCACACACTTCATGTTATTTACATATTCATGTATCCCCTGACCATGGCTGACTCGGTTTCGAATCTAACGTGGGACACCGATGGGCAAATGTTTTCCTCTCTAGGTTTCTGAAGGAAGTCCATGAGTCGACAGTTGTGCATACTATGCAACAGTGGCTTTCTTTTGCGCAAGCTGAAACAGGCATCATTACCCGGATGGTGAAGTTATGGGTGTTGTGTTTGATCCAACTGCATGTACGCTGAGTGTCACATACACACCCTAAGTCCTTGTCAAAGCGAGAGAATTAACATATGACAAACAAATCAACAGTCTGGACAGTAACTTTTTTTCTTGTTTTGTCCTTGTATTACCACTGGCATACAGAAAATCCTGCCTCCCTTGTAGTTACTACACTGCCACGCTCTCCGGTGTGCTTCAAGTTGCCGCGTTTTTGCTACATGCAACAATACATGCTATGATACAATGCCTCACAATGCTTGCATGACCAACTCTACTAACCTATATATGTGTGTACCAGATGGTTGCCATAACATTTTCCCACATTCCGATGTAGTTAATCAGTAGTTAGTATTACTGTAATCACATTATATTTCATACAGGTAGAATGTTTGTACTCTTCATAGACTGGCCTTTTCGTAGTAACAAATATTCGTAGTAAACAATTGCAATCTCCATTCCCAGACCTAGGCAGTCTGACTCTACACACCCTTGTGCAACGCAGCCTGCCAACCGTCACTTGCAAGCCATCTTATTACTCGCAAAACCACACCCCTATATTTAAAATTTTGGTGCAAGATTAATAGTGGTATATTTGCCTTAAGTACGGAAACCACAATTTATTGCCAGTGTGTACGCAATCTAATGTGATTACGGTAATATTTATTTTATAAGGATTGCTTAACATCTGGCTTGCTAATCGGGAGGATCTCCTTGGTAGAGAGAACAGCAGTGGAATGAATAGGGATGATACAATGGCCTTTACAGGAATGAGAAAAAGAAACCAAGAACAAGAATTTGGAAGGCATACATATCGTTCATAGAAAACATATATTCCTGTTGGAAAAAATTAAGAAAACTAAAACTTAGCAGACGTGACAGATGAAAGGCAGATAATTCCAGAGAATACAGGCAAAAGACAGAAGTTGACAGGTGGACAAAATGAAACTGAGAGTTCAAAACGAGAGTGAAGCCCAAGCCTGTGGCTGCATGAGAGATGGGTGCAAAATAACTCAATAGCTGACATTGCCCATTTAATACCTCAGCCTGAGGTGACCAGGCTCCGTAAATCCCTTCCCTCCCTTACGTGAAGCTCCCATCATCAGAAACGTAGTTCACCGAATCTATCTGCACTATGCAATCATTGCCATATGACACAGCGTATACGTAATTTATTATTAATTAAGTGGTGCCTCGCGACTGTTTTTTGAGTCGGCTCAGTTATAAAATAGCACGCTTCCCGAGCACATGTAAGGCATCCTCGTACAGTATGCCACCCTTTTCTCTTTTCCTATTAAATAACTGAAAAAATCGGACGAAAAAGGGAGTTCGTCCGAACCCCCTCGACCCCCTCCCCCTGCGTTCGGGCCTGTATTTGTCTTCTTTTTTAGGTTTATCGATATTATTGTCATTCCGGCACTATATCACTTTTCCGCCCGTTTCTAGTAACGGAGTCCGTGGCTTTTCCGGCTTCTTCCAACCATCCTCTGTATCTTTTTAAGTCTGTAGCTTCTATTTTTCAATAGTATAAGAGCGAAAAGAAGACAAACTTGTAGAACTGACAATAGACACCGGCAACTTGTTTCACACTGGAATTGTTACACTCAAAAACGACGACAAATGACTAGCTGAAACAAAGGGAAATAACAATGAATGATTAAACGGGAGTGAATGATTAGTTCGAGAGGAAACAAGTAAAAAAACATTTCCTTGAGAGGGAGCCCCTTTCCATTGCCCAGCAACCAGTGTTACGCAGTGATGTCTTCGCCGCCAGGCCAGACTACGAGCCTGGCTGCAGCCAATTGACAAGATGCCTTCGGTCGTTAATTGTTGAACGATCTACCGCCTTCGATTCGCGCCAGACTTTCAGTTGTAAGTTCTCAAGACACCTGAAACTGTTTTCAAGGCTCCACTCTAGACAGCGCTGCAATATTCAAATCTAGGCCTTCTATAGGCCATGTTGTAATACTCTATTGAGAAAGAGTTGCCCCAGACACCCTCCTCAGATGTGTCTACCTATGTAGTTGAAACTAAATAGACATACAAGGGTCTGTAGAGCTGTGGAACGCATATTTTATACTGAGCAACATATTAGTCTACAAGGTGCGTGGATGCACAGACCACCCTCTATCAGTCAGGTCTGTGGTACAGCATGTTATGAAAGGAGAGAAGACAAAAGTACAGAGAAAGGGAGATGGCCTACTATATGCATAAAAAGAAAAAGGTGACGTCCCCCCCCCCCGCCCCCTAATGGGTCTTGTCAGATAAAACCAACTTAACAGGACGAATTGAGAATGGAGAGTAGGGGTGGTGTAGTCCAGGACGGTTCAGTGCGAGAACGGAAGATAGCGTAAGAGCAAAGAGTAACGAGTCGTGATAGGTCAGAGCGAAGTTGTCGAAGAGAGATTGTTGATTCAGGGGGTAAGATAGATGTTAGGACAGAAAAGTTAGAGTCAGATAAGGACCCCCGAGATCCAACTTCGAGGGAAAAGAAGCGAGTGTAGTAGGAAGAAAGGCGTAGATCGGAGATAAGAGAAGCGTAGTGGTCAGATTTTCTAGAGCGTGCAGAGCCAACAACGGATTGGATTCAAAAGGGATAGTCAGCTCCATTACGTAGATTTTCCTGTTGGGAAGAGCAAGACAAGGTCGGGACGTTGGGATGTTGGTAGAACATGAGTGGGGATTGTTGTGTCCGAGGAAGTTAAGTGTCCAGGTAAGTCAGCGAAGATTTGAGGAAGAGAATTAACAGATGAATAGGCAGAGCCTAGAGCGAGAACAAGGTGTTGAAGGAGAGAGTTGTGCCGCCAGGTGTAACGCCCTTGGTTAAGGAAGACAGGGCGTTGAGTTAAGTATGTGGTGTAGTGTCTCGTGGTTGTTGGAGGGCAATGTGTCGTGGTACGTTTGTTCATCCGTTTCAGAGTAGCGAGAGAGGAGAGGCAGTCAATGAAAGAGCGAAGGACAAAGGACATTACACCTTTTGGCAGATCTAGAAAGTAGAGAAAGGATTTCCAAGAGGCGTCAGTCTGTTCCAGATGTAGTCGTTTAAGGAAGGAGCCTTGAGTAAGGAGAGATTGTGTTTTGTCGTTGTGAGAGGAGGTGAGGTATTCATTCAGTTGTTGTTTGATCGTACGTTTAGTGTGAGAGAGTAGCGGTGTAAAATTGTCTTGTCTGATAACCCAGGGTGGCAGATGGTGGCAATAAGGAGAATCCGACAGCGATTCACAGGCCCTACTTTCGATATTACTGTGTTTACATATAGTTCCCAGTGCAGAGTTGAACAAATAGCAATTCCTAAGTGACAGGAAAGTACATGCGTGGTATTCGTGCCCCGTCGATATCTAGGCAGGAGTCGCCATGTCCAGAGTTTCTGGAGCCAACATAGAGTTTGACCGACGTTGGAGAGCGTTGGACTTCGGTGTGTTAGAAACTTCTCACCTACGATGATATAGATTTGAGATCTCGTTGAAGATTGTAACGTTACTTTCTTGACATACGCGAGCGATTCGACCATATGCCACGAAAGACGCCATTTTGAAGGGGTTACTCAAACGCCGGGCAACCGCACAGTGCGTATACAGACTTTGCCCAAACTTTGAGTTTGGCTCCGGCCTCCGGAGTACTTCAGCGTAGACTTTCACGTGCATTCGGGTATGGTACATAAGCGAACTGCACCTGAGAAAGCCCGCTCTTCTACTCACGCCAGAAAGTTTCACCTTATAAAGTAAGAGGAAGCTTTCTGTATAGTATGATGTGTATACTGCTGTGCGTACAAAGATCAACTTCGCTGCAAGAGTTCTTCTTGGACAGCTTCTATCTCGTCTGCTCTTCGTCAACAAAGTCGCTCACTAGCCTCTTTCTCTTTGTTCAGTAGGATCGTAGTGTATTTATCACAGTGTGTTTCTTATTCTCTTCTCCGTCTCTGTTTTGCTTCCCTTCCACAATGGCCGAAGGTGACCCTCTTCTGCCTGTTGAACAGATCGTCTTCGCCTGCATGGCAGCAAGCTGATCAGATCTCCCTGAATCTGTCTGTGAGCTTTGATACCAACGTTCTTCGCTCAAATGAAAACAGTAGGGTCAGGGTCTACGTAGCTGTTCGCTCCTCCACGAAAGTTATTACTACAAACTCGGGCTCCATTCCCAAGAGTCCATCACGGCCCGTCCGCTCACGATCTATTCTCCCGGTGTATACATGTATTTGTTTCCTTTCCTTATTGGTCGGAAATCGATATGACATGTCCTCCATCTTCTGTGGCATTGTTATGACATCCAGAGATGGAGCAGTACGTACCACCCTTCGTCTTTCGTTCCTGATCACAGCGTGCGAAGAGGACCCGAAGCTCTGCCTCAACATCACTGGCGACAACATCCATTGCAGAAGAGGTATCGTTACTTCTAGACATAGCGACCTCCTGGCGAGAAGAAGACAAAAGAAAAGCTGTTCAAGAAAAAGAACTCTCGCAGTGAAGTTGATCTTTGCACGCACTGCAATCACTCAGGCTGTAGTGGCCCAGCATTCGTCACTTAAGGGTGTCTTTCGAGGCATATGGTCACGCCAAGATGAAGGCATCATCGGGCCGTCGTAGCCTCAGTTGCGCTCCCTGAATATCTTTGACAGAGGGTAAGAAGAGTAGAGGTCCGAGGATTCTTGATGTACGCCAGACGTTATCACTGCTGGTGATGACAACTCTTTAGTCGTGTTTTGATTTTTCGTCCTGTCAAGTATGTGTGAAACTTCGGAACCATTGCAGACCAGCCTCTCCAACGCCAATACTGGAAAGAGTATGGAGGAGAGGAGTATGGTCCACGCGATCAAAAGCTTTGCTTAGAGGCATGCAAAAAGCAGTATGGACCTAGTGATGGCTGTCGAGCGCTTAGTTCCAGTCTTTGGTTATAAGGCTTAACAGCTGCCATTCCGCAGAACGCCCGCGGAGAAATTCTAACTGGTCTTCAGGAACAAAGCCGTCACCAATAATTATTGAAGGCTGTATATGAGGAGATGTTCGTGCGCCAAAGCTCAGGCAACTGAGAAGAGCCACTGGCCGGTAGGAGCCAGGGCTTGAAGCATTCTTGTCGCTCTTTAGGATAGGTGAAATGATGCCTCCTTCCGGACTGATTAAGAAAGACTCCAATAGTGAGGGATTTGCTGAAGATAGAGGTAAGTGAATCTGCTATCTCATCGCAAGTAATTTTAATTCATTAGCTTAAGGAGCTCGTTCGAAATCTTGTCAGCTCCGGGGCTCTTCCCACTGGGTAGGTTACGTAGAGCGCGCAGTTATTACATGTATAATCAGCCCGATCCTCGGGCAAGTTGCCAGCATACATGTGTAGAGGTGCTCTGTTCTTTCGTAGACACTACAACTAGAGAAAGGTTATTATTATTAATATTATTATTATTATTATTATTATTATTATTATTACTATTATTATTATTATTATTATTATTATTATTATTATTATT
>JAOWAW010125716.1:0-11991 GCA_028565695.1 Nicola tetela
TGCGCTGGAATACCCGGAGTGACAGCTTTGTTTTCATCCTCAGCCCTCGACTGAAGGATTACCTTGAAGAGCTTCAGAGAGAGCTCACAAAACGGCAGGCACTGAAGCTCGTCATGTGCCTTTATGACCTGCTTGGATTTCTAGCATGCTTTACAATCAGAGGACGGATTCTCCTGCAGCACGTTTGGCGCAGTGGAATCGGCTGAGACGATCCGCTGCCATCCAGTCTCAGGGAGCGGTGGGCTGCCTGGTGGGCGAACCTGGATGACGTACATAGGTTCGAGCTACCGCGCTGCTATTTGGACCCCCTGCAAGACAGATCAGTAGCTGACTACGAGCTATACACGTTTTGTGACGCCAGCGAGGAAGCTTTCGCTGCTGTCAGTTATCTACGTTGCAAGTTTTCAGACGGCTCTGTTGTTTCAAATCTCGTCAGCGCAAAGACTCGCGTCGCGCCCTTACGACCGATGACAATCCCTCATCTTGAGCTGCAAGCCGCCGTTTTGGGCAGCAGACTCTCAGCCACAAATATTGAAGAGCACGAAATCGAGATCAGTCGTCTCGTCCTCTGGACTGTTTCAAGAACAGTTCTCTACTGGCTGCGTGCTGACGTTCGGCAGTTCAAGCCATTCGTCGCACACCGAGTTGGAGAGATTGGCGAACTCACCGACATCTCACAGTGGCGCTGGGTTCCAACTGCCGAAAATCCAGCCGACGCTGCCACACGAGAGAAGTCCGCTGTTTCACCGCTAGCCTCATTCTGGCAGCATGGCCTGACCTTCCTCACAGAAGACGAGGCCAACTGGCCGACGGAGGACGACATTGTTCCCCCAGCAGCGGAATCGCATGATACTTTCGAGCTCAAGAAGGAGTTCATTAATGTCGCGGTAGTGATCAGCGATTCGGATTTGAGTGTAGCACTTCCAGAGATCGACCAATTTTCGTCTTGGACGTGCCTGATTAGAGCAACTGCCTATGTCTTTATATTCGTCAGACTGTTGAAAGCGCGTCCGCAGCGGTCGTCAGCTGAACCACGTCGCCTAGTGGTCGGTGATGTTCAACAGGCACAGCAGCTGTGGATGCGAAAGAGCCAAGTCGATTCATTTTCATCGGAGCTCTACGCTTTACGCACCGGTCGACCGTTAGACCGAGACAGTCGTCTCTTGACACTATCACCACAGCTAGAAGATGACCTGGTCAAAGTTCATGATCGCACAGACAGAGCTGAGGTCATGTCTTTGGCAGCTAGAAGGCCTGTGATTCTAGATCCGGCACACCCCTACACACAGCTGCTGTTGAAGCAATACCATAGTTGGAATGGACACCATGGTAAAGAGCGGATGCTCAATGACCTCCGCCAGAGATTTTGGATCCTGCGAATGAGGGCAGCTGTCAAGAAGACCTGGATAACCTGTCAGCAGTGCAAAAATGCTCGTGCTCTGCCAGAAACGCCACAGATTGGTCAGCTGCATTCGTCTGTCCATTCTCGCACACGGGCATGGACTATTTTGGCCCAATGGAGGTGACTATTGGCTGGAGGAAGCAAAAGAGATATGGAATGATATTCACCTGTTTATCAATCAGAGCTGTGCACCTGAAGATTGCCAGCAGCCTCATGACGGATTCCTGCATTCTTGGTGTTTGTCGATTTATCGCCTGAAGAGGTTATCCGGTTGCGTTGTACTCCGACAACAGCACCAATTTCCACGGAGCGAATCGTGAATTGAAGACAGCACATGGGTGGAGTGTGGGAACGCCTAGTTCGATCTGTGAAAGTCGCTCTTCAAGCCGCCTTGAAGGAGCGCAGTCCATGAGAAGAAGTTCTCACCACGTTTGCTGAAGCAGAAAATTTAGTGAACAGCCGTCCGCTGACGCACATATCAGTTGATCAGTCAGATCCTGAAAGCCTGACTCCAAATCACTTCCTGCTTAGAGAGTCAAACACCATCATCTGCCCTGGAGTGTTTGTTCAGAACAATTTGTGCTTGAGGAGATCATGGAGAATTGCTCAAGCTCTTGCAGATATGTACTGGCGCCACTGGTTGTGAGAGTATTTGCTGCAGCTTGCGTGACAAACACGCTGGCATCAGTCGACACCTCAACTAGAAGTAGGTGACATCGTCATCATCGTAGACAATGAGCTACCAAGAGGATGCTGACTGAAAGATCGGATCACAGCAACTCACCCAGGAAGAGATGGCATCACGCAAGTTGTTGATGTTAAGACCCAAAGTGGTGTCTATTGACGACCTGTCGCAAAGATCACGAAGCCTGCTGTTAACTGACTGGCATTTGTGTACAGTGTTGTGTTTATTGGTAACATTCTGTTACCAGGGGGGAGGAATGTTGCGTCCATTAACTTAATCCTACACTGACGGTCTTCAAATGTCAGCCATTGATGAGAATTGATCAGTGATCCAGAAATTTCAGTTTTTCACACATTTTCGAAGAATGCACCACCAACAGTAATGCTCTAAGGCCACGTACACTGGCTGTCAGCAAGCAGTCTTATGAGGTGTAATCAGAAAGAGCATGGCTGGTGCTCCAGTGGTCTGAGGTTCAAAAGCACTTGGCGTCATCATATTTTTGGTTCTCTTTCATTTAAAGTCAAAGTGTGACAGAATCTGCAGGTTCAGACCATCACCAACATCAGTGGAGAGGGCATTAGTCATGTTAGTCGACTGGTACATTGTTAACAGTAGTGTCAACTATATGTGACTGAGTTGTATAAAGATGTATTATAAAGAGATTATAAATATATATGAGATGAGATTGAACTCTGGTACGACCACAACCACCACAGGGGCATTTCTAGAATTGTTTTCTTGTTGTATGGAAATCCGACTCTGTCCAGTTCATTATGTACAGAGGCAGCTTTGCTTCACTGACTACCCTGCTGAACACCCTCTGGCAAACAGCCTCAAAATGAGAACCCATGAGACATAATGTCTTCCAGTTAGCCTGAAACGTGTAAAGCGAGAGTGAAACATCACCACAGGAGAGATGACCCACTCAGCTAACTGTGCAGATTTGCGTACTTGCAAGAACTGAAGCTTCCAAAGCTGAAGTTGCATGTGTGCACCTTATATCATGTGCGAGTCAACACGCCAGTTTGGACTTTGATGACAGACTTGACCAAGCTACATGCGCATGCAGCTCGATCGCTCAATTATAATCCATATTTTGAACTTGTTGTGACCATGGCAAGTTCTGCCTCGAGTGAAAGCGAGACTTGGGGCAGATGGTGAAGGGTAGGCTGTCAGTGGGTATCCCTTTTTGCCCCTGTTTTAGTACTGGAGACCGTGGCAGGGCCTGGGGCACCCCTATAAGGTTGATGCATCCACCCCATACTGCTGACTGTGATTATTATGGCGGGATGATAACACTGTGATGCTGAACGATAGTCAGATCTCTGTCGTTAGCAGTATATGTTGTCTTGGAGTTCTGCTCTCTGACCACCTGAGCTGGTCCCATCATGTGAACAGTATAGATGTAAAAGTTGCATGTAAACTTGGTGTTCTATGACTGATGCCTCTCTCTGAGCTGTTCGCCATATATTTTCCTCAGTGTAATTCAGCCTGATCTGGAATACGCAATTGTGGCCTTTGTCATTTCACCGCCTGCTGCAGAGTGTAATAGACTATTGGCTCTTCATCAAAATTGTAGTTGCTGCAGATCCCAGAGCTAATACTTGAGAGCTGTGAGTCCGGTTGAACATTGTCCCTCTGGAGGTGTGCTGGATACTGAAGCTGGGAATCTCTACTTATAACTGCTATCAAAACGACATCTCCCTTGTGTCTGACTGAGTTGTTCACTCCTCTCACCTCTAACTACACAACATGTGCATCAGTATCTCAAAAATGTTCAAATCCCCATGCTGAAACAATGTCAGGTGTAAACTGTCCTAGTCATAGATTGTCTTTGCTATAGAATGCCCTTCCTTATCACCATAACTGCTTGTTTGGCTCTTAAGCTTTTTAAAGCTGCTCTGTGTAAGTGCCTGTCTTTTTGATTCTAACTTGTAAAATTGTGCCTGCATCGTATTTGACAGAAATATTTCATCTGTTTAGTTTTGATACTCTTGTTCATTCCTCCTTATAGTTGTTGTGTACTCTGAACTGTTGAGGCTGCGAATGCAAATAAACCTACATGTACCTACCTACATACCTACCTATTAATACTAGTAAGAATGCAGGCCATTGTGGGGTGAGCAAATGCGCAGCTTAGTAACCCGAGTTTTGTATAGACGAAGAGTACATGGAAGGCGAATAAGAAATGTTTATCCGTGTTGGGGTTTTTGCTCTTTGGCCACGCGCGTAGACACAGCGGGGATGCGTATGCAACACACCAGGCATATTTGTCTACTCAGGCACGCATGACAGACCATATACCAGACATTATGATATTTACTCAGGCATGCATGGCCGCGTGGACTACCACGATCCACATGTACGTAGGGTCTTTGGCCCTACCCAGCTGCGTGCATGCTACGTAGATCTACGCATGATCGCCGCATTGTAAATGAAATGCGCATCTTAGCAACCCACAAGCTAGGGTCGAGGGTCGGCTCAGTCGGCTGGGTACTTCGTGTATGGCTCGGTGAGACATTCAACCCTTGCTTGAGAGTCTGTCCATCCCTCCGCTGCATGCTCGTTGGCTCTACCAAGCTGGGACATTCATCTACTCAGGCGTCAAAGGCCTCGTTGCTGACTGCGTGACCAATATCTTCAGTACTCCCTCTCCGTCATACCCAACCAGGAGTCAATCGTCTGGGTCCCTAACTATTTCTGTACATAGGACCAAGTACGGTGTGAATTCGCTTTCCAACCGCTTCTCGTTACCTTGGAACGCTTTTCCACACGATCTTAAACTCTCTCCCTCTGTTTGTTCTTTTCAATCCGGCTTAATCAAGCTCTTAAAAGATCTTCAGATCGTAGCCCGCTACTTTAGTCGAACTCCTTCTTGATAACGTAGCTTCTGTTTAGTTTGTTTGATTTCGGGCCTATTTGAAGTTGTACCCATGTACTGTTTACGTACCGATGTAAAATAAAACTGCTACCTACCTACCTACAAACAAGCAGTGTCCACCGTGGATATATGCCGGACGACAGACGACGCCACGACGGACGCCGTACGATAATTCGGCCGTTGAGTTCACAAGGTGGGACGAGCGTTAGGGAGCCCCAAAATGATGACAGCCACAGTACAATCGATCGTGTACACTGCTAGGAATGAATGCAGTGCAGAAGGCCAGTGAATGGAACTGGTGAATGACCGATATAACAGCTTGGTATTATTGTGGTTATTCCAGCACGTCCAGATTACTCAAACTGTACTCACGTGACAGAGCGATCACGGGGCGAGCTATTATGGAAACCGGAAAAGGAGACTGTATTCTCTTGAAAGCAGTTAGGACTTGTCACTTGAGAGTGCTGTACGTTCAGGACAAGAGGACACCGTCATCCGGTCTCTGGCAACAAAATATGATCAGTACTGTTGGAAGAATCTGCACGGACCACTCGATCAGAGCAGTGGTTTGCACCAATCTGCACCGACCTGACACTCACAGCAGTAAATTGTACCGCTTTGCACGGCGCAGGGTCGGTCCTTTAAAAAAAGTATCCCCGATAGTAGTATTAGAGTTTGCACAGAAGCCCAGCCATGAAACAAACCTTATCTTGATCTGTCCAGGCGTAGTCCTCCTGGGACTTGGAGTGCATTAACACGACCATGGAGGTCAACTGAATGCACAGCTGGTGGAGGTCAGCAGGCACAGTTTAGTCGATTGTCACTCTCCTGGCTCGTAATCGGTTGACCAATCAATCAAGACGGTGAAGCGATTTACTGTTTCCGCTTAAAGGCATAAACAGTTTATTTTGTCCCCGCAGCAAAGATTTACTTCTTCTTCGTTCATGAATCAAGAGACCATAATAAACAATGCCCTTCAATTGGCCATGTCTGTACTTATGAGCATGATCGCGAACTCTGCCTTTGGCTCCGATATGTCCACCGAGTCACTCTGTGTTGATGTCAGCTTGTTGTGGGTACATACCGACATACACACAATATTATGTATTAGAAGGTCTACTGGTTACGAACAGTTCAAGTAGACAGGTTCAAGTACACCTAATCACAGCAGCTTCCAGGACAATAGACCTGCCGGCACGGAATTTATCAAGTCGATTGTGCACGAGTACTCGAGTCGGCATTACATTACTGCACGGCGCTGTACATGTATAATGCAAACAAGACCTTGCTTACACTCAAGCCCAGACACTTCAAACATTGCTCCCTGACACGAGCAAAGAAAAGGGAGGAAAGGAGAATGTCTTGTCTTGAAAGAAGCCAGCACTTGACATGCCACCAGAGCAGCATGATGAAAGGCCAGTAAAAGGCATAGCCGCTGCGCATCGATCGATCCGACATACTTTTGAAAGTTTTGATTACGACCTCCCATGCGTCATGCATTGCATGCTGCGCAGTCCGCTAGAACTCGAGATTTCCGGAGAAGAAATACGGCACGTGATGCGATGTGTATAAGTTTCTTCTGCCACGCTCGACAACGGAGCTAGAGCCGCCGGCAAAACCGATTGCACTGCACGTGCACAGAGTGCAGCTCTGCAGTGCTGCATGCTCCAAGACACATGTGCAACAGAAGTGGGCCTATGTAGTACATGTGAATAATAACATTATACATATACAGCGTACATGTACACTGTATATGTACATACATGTATACTGTACACTGCTTTAGTTGGAATGTGCATAGGTCTACGGGTAGAACTATATCCATGATAACAGTAAACTAGTTTTAGTCGGCGCCATCTCCAGGACTCCGATCCTCACTCCTGTTCCGCGCGGGACGCCCGCAAAGGATTCGGAAAGAAGCCATATGGCAAAACACGAGCATGACCATGGTGACGGCCCTCTTCATTGTCTTCACCTTCCATTTGCCTGAGTGGGTACGATGTTCAACGAGGGGTCGGTAATGTTGAACCATAATTAATTTTGTTAAAAGCACTCTTTAGTTGTTGAAATACCCTTTATTTCAGTGAAGAGTTTCCCCAGTCACCCACCTCGGATAAGTCTAGATTGTGGTGAAACAAATAGGCATACACAAAAAATTTATAATACCGGCAATGCATTGTTTGCTCAAACCACCGGAGTGCAAATAGCCGTTCGATTACACATTTCTGCGCATTCGACTAGCCCTGGTTAGAATCGTGCCCCGGTGGTTCTGCCCGCCAGTTCGAATCGTTCGAACTGCCAGAACCAGAATTGATCGAACGCAAAGATCAAAAATTGATGCTTTTAATATCGCTCCATGCCATCATGGGAGCGACGAACTTGATGACATCCTTCTCCACGGCGATGGCAGAGTTGCATGCTCCAGAGGGAGAGGGAACGCGGGAACAGTAGTGTCCATAATATACCACCTTCAGTAAGTTGGGATCAGGATTCTGTGGCCTCAGGCTCTGATCTTGACAAGGGCCTCTTGGCAAGAGCTTCTGCTGACGTTCGTGCTGAGATAGGCGCGTCATCAAAAAAAAAAAAAAAAACGATGATGCAACTCAGCCGAGTTTCTACTGATCCCTACTGTTGTGTATGTAAGCCTCTATTTTAAGTTATCTGGTTTTTCTTTCGCCTTTCCAGTGCGGTACAGGGGCTTTTCTTTTATTGCATGTTCACCAATCTGGGTTTGTTACGATTGTCTTTCAACCTGTGTAGTATTATTTCGCTTGGCAGGCCATTGTTATGTCGTCATGTTGCTGTTCTGTCATGCAGTTTGCTGTTATTGCCATCGGTAAACAACTTTGTTTGACAAACCTTTATTTCAGTAAAGGAATTTTAATAGCGCCTACAGCTGTCTTGTTTCATATTAATTGATTCATAATGATTCGGGCAGAAATTTGGTAATGTGATCCACATGAATCGCGTCGGATGACTCTATATTGAGCGGAGACCCTTTGATTACAAGTAGGGCTAGAGTGGTTCCGATTCTGATTCTTCTAGAATCTAATTCTGCTTTTATCCCGGAACTGACGGCGCCAGCATGTTGTACGGTGAAACAAAAGGTCTTCCGTTTCCGTTCCCCCAGCCCTGCGCCCGTATTCGGAAACTACGTGACCTGGCCATCATTAGCAACGTGGACAGACAACGAGCAAATTAAAAAAAGGTCTGGAGTACTCGAACGCGACGGAATAAAGACTTTTTTGTGAGCAGTATACTGATATGAATGTCGAATGTAGCTGTGAGCTAGCGCTGCAGGCGCTAGGCGCGAGGGCAGGGCGGGATGCAAACTGATTCTGCACAATCATTGTAGGAGTAGATCTACTGAGCTACATGCAGCCTACACGGGTCAAGATTCAAGAACCAACATCCCCGGACTTGCAAGTTGCAACCTTAAAACATAGAGCATGTAGACCTACATGACTTCCGTGTACAGCCACCGTCCTAACATCATGTATTATTCTATTGTTGTTGGACTAGCACCAGCTGTCAGCTGTCCATTGCCTGTTATACCATTGTTATACTGCTGCCACACCCACCATACGTAGACCTAGCGCCTACTGTACGGCTTGGTGCAATGAAACTGGCACCCCACGTGACCTTGATACGGTTTGATTCGACTTAATGGTGTCAGGAGTGAGCCATGCCATCCTATATACGTTGCACAAGTTTTGATCAATAATACCGGGTGCCAGTTTCATTGCACCAAGCTCTACTAGCGCCTACGAATGCCACATGTGCTGGCGAGGGCTTCCATACATACAATATGTGCAAGCATAGGAAAACGCGGCATGTGCATGGTGCGGGGGCAGCTGGCACAGTATGAAGGCACTCTCAGCTGCAGCTCTACTTGTCGGAAACGCGTTGGAGGTTTTGTACCAGTACTGTACATGTGTTATGTAGGCGCGTTGGCTAGCTGGCTCGGCCATGGCTACACCTAGTAGCTGGTTGTTCTGGACTGTTCGGGACAACATAACATTTCAAGCGCAACTGAGGTACCTGCAGTATGCCCCAGAGTATGCCCTCTCTACCCCAACCCAGTCCGTCCCAGACCTTCGGCACTATGGAGCAGGTCACTCTGAGTCTGGATCACTGAGCTGGTGGGCAGTGTTGACATCCAATCTCGTCAAGGGCCGTGCACCGCGCGATCAGGAAGTGGAGTCCAAATGTAGGCTACATGTACATCATGGTACATGTATGTTGTATATACAATTGTATACATGCACGTATGCATATACATGATATTGTTTTATACGACATTATTAATATAGCTTATCACAGCGGTTGATCGTGGGCCTCATCTACTATTCCGACCTGTTGATGTCGGAATAACACGTTTGTCCCACAGCTGTCAAGAGCGCATTACATGTACAGGTACAGTAGGCAAATGCGTAATTTTTCCGCGTCAACACTGGGCACATCCTACACCACAGCCGCATAAACAAAATGTTGTTGAAATACTCTATTTATTGAAGCGTTGCCCCAGTCACCCACCTTAGATATATCTAGATTGTGGTTACATTGTGGTGAAACAAATAGGCACGCAAGGTTATGTAGAGTTGTGAGGCGTACAGTGTTATCAAGAAACATTTAAGACAACGTGCGTGCAAGCTACAGGCCACTCGCTATTTGGGCCTGTATTACAAGAATGCAAACAAGGAGAAAAGGCATAATTACAGGTTGAAGGAGAGAGCCTACTGCATGAATGAAAAGAAAACGCGACATCACCCCTAGCGGCCTTGTCGCAAAGAAATAAAAACAGGATCCGAGAGGAGCAAGGAGCTCGCAGTGGGGGGTTGAAAATAAATCACTAACTGAGAGACGCTCACGGAGTCACTTCGAATTCGTCGTTGTTCCTAACAACGCCCAACGTTCGGTGACCGTAATCGTGTCCCATCAACGAAGTATTGTTACTGAAATCGTCGAGTGGCGGATGCCGTCGACGTCTGGTAAGTAAAAAAAGGCATGAATTCAGTAGTGCTCGTACAAAGGCACAGGATGTAATTGATTTGGACCTGATCTTACGTATTGGATCCCTTCAGGCTGCATGACTCCGCCCACCTACAGGCCTCTATAGCCATAATAAAACTTGATTTCAAGATTCGGGTCTACCGTTGCCGGGGTGGCTCACAATCATCGACTACCACCTTCGAATTCCACCACATAGAGGTCATCAGGCATTTAATTTGGCATTGGTACGGCCAAAAATGGAGTATTGCAGTGTTGTATAGTGCTGTAGCCTGCTCGTAAGTCTTGGAAAAAAATAGCATCATTTAACAATTATTTGTTTGCATTTTTGCATTAAAAAGCACTTTCAATACGAAAAACAACATTTCGATCTCTTTTCAGCATTTTTTCAGCATTCTCGCCAACAGGTTCATTTCAAAGCAGCTAATACCTTTTAGACATCGGCTGACTCTAGAGACTCGACCCACCTCCCGCTCGAATGGTGGCCTTAGAAGCGTACAATCATGTGACAACCTACTCTACCACACCGCGTATCGTCTACACCCGGGACCGGTGAAGTCTGCCTGGAAGCGCATCCCGGTAATCACCAGCTACTAGGCTATTAACCAGATTCTTCGTCGTTCTAGAATAGCAGTTTGCATTATACAGAAAGTTCAGCCTTTCGTTAGCTTTTTGCAGCTGTTTTTGCTATGAATTTTAAAGAAAAGTAGCGCTTTTCGTCAAAGCCTACATGTAATGCACGGCTCGTGTAAATTGTGCATGCGGGCATGAGTGCGAAAGCGAATCCCAGTTTTATGGAGCGGTATGGAGTTCGAGTGCAACGATTCAGCAGATGTTGGAGCAAGCCGAAAATTTCGATCTCATTATGGACTTGCATACTGCATAGTTTCACACGCCATCGGTTTTAATGATCACATTGTCTTCTCATAATTCACTGTTCACTTGTGCACAACAGTAGCCGTATACACGCTCACCATCCCTGCTGCATGCTCAAGATTCCACCGGCTCCGCCGCAGATGGTTTATGAGTACGAGCGTGTACTCTACGGGCCAAATTATGCAAAACAGTCTAGTCAAATTAAGCGCTACTCTTACGATCGAGTAGCTAGCTGTCAACAGCACATGCAAGCTGCAGGAGCTAGCTACTGTACCAGAGGTCGGGCTACTCTCCCAGAAAATCCCTAGCCCTGATCTCGGTCTTCGCTCCCCCCGGATTCCCATGCTCTAACATTCAACTCACGTGAGCACAACTGCACGTGACACGAAAGCCATGGCAGCCGCACGCTTTTGTTCTTTCGGAAAACTCTTCAAATTTGCGAACAGGCTGAATACCACGGCATTGTCCCATCACCACTCCGAAAGCGGCCGGCCTACTTGATCCGGTCTATCGGACAAGGTTCATGGACTTCCATATTACTGTATTCAAAGCCTTGTATAATGTCTTGTAGCCAACAACAAACACGGGTATCTAAGGTCAGCAGTCCGAAGGTCTCAGCTCTGCTGAACGGTATAAATTCGAGCGATGCCGAACCAACAAGAGCACTCGAACTTAAACTGTCACTGAAAAGAACACGAAGAAGAGGGAAAGAGAGAGCGTAGAGAGTCCTGACAAAGTATGCCTGAAAATAGCGCGTCCTGCGCAATGGAAACGAGCTACGATCTGATGGTAAGCCCAATCACAGACAACGATTCACCAGCCATATCGCCACATGGATCAGGCGATGACACGTACGCGAATCAGTCGGACACGACAAGCAGCCCATGCGCATGCTCAGACATGACCGGAAATGACGATCCTCGCTTCTCGTTCGCCCGTGCCCTGGTCAGCATCGAATCACCTCGAGTTCTGGATGAGAAAGAGGCGAAAGCTTTCCGTCGTATTCGAGCTGCAAAGCGAGAGCGCCGTCGCTTAGCGCAACATCGCGACGGCTTTGAAACTTTGCAGAGTATTCTTCCGGGTGATACTAAGCGCTTGTCTCGTCTGGATATCCTTCAACTAGCGACTAGCTACATC
>JAOWAW010125749.1:0-23271 GCA_028565695.1 Nicola tetela
CAAGTTTGGTGAAGAGAATTTGTTTAAATGGTAACCATCAATGTTGTTTAAACTGTTACAATTGAATGTACAAACCTCATCTACTGCGTCCCATTAGCGTTCTTCTTTAGCAGATATTGACAGACCTCTGTATATCCATGTTAATCAGCCTTGTGTTGTGGCTCCTTTCCAGACTTTGACCACTTAAATAAACAAATCACCAAACGTAGTCGCCAAAGTGCGCTGACAACCCTCGACGAACTTTTCCTAGGTTTTCGACCACAATTAGACAATGACCTGCTATAGATCTAACACTTGATCAGGGTGGGTCTACACCAATAGACGGCCATGTATATTGTCTGAAGTGGGCCACTGTATGCACTTACCTTAGTTGCTGCGTTTACATTTGCTGTATTTTCCACCAGGTAGCGACAAAGCCCTGTATGCCCACCTCGAGCAGCGAAGTGTAGTGGCGTAAAGCCATTCTTCGAACACACAAACACACACACACAGATAGCCAAACGACTCAGTTAAGTTACCTTCGTAACAATCAGAAGATGTCTGTGTACTCAAGGTGAAACGTTTTGCAGAAAAGACTGTTCACAGTTGTGTTGTGTAGAAAGATTCCTACATAGAGATAGCCAAAACTACGTGGTGTGTATTCCTGCAGGATATATGTTGTGCCCTATAGTAGGCCAGTACTGTTTTGCGGTCCATGACCCTATAACGGTCCACAGAGTCTAAATAAGGAAACTGTTAACAAGAACTTGTAACATAAGAGGTCAAGCAGGTCAAGAGCACAAAGCTATTCAGTGGTACATAGTACTTCCAACCTGACTTGCACACCTATATGTCGAGAATACACAAGAGTTGAGTCCCTTTTTGGACCAGTTTGGTGAAGAGAATTTGTTTAAATGGTAACCATCAATGTTGTTTAAACTGTTACAATTGAATGTACAAACCTAACCTACATCATCCCATTAGTGTTCTCTTCTAGCAGATATTGACAGACCTCTGTATATCCATGTTAATCAGCCTAGTGTTGTAGCTCCTTTGCAGACTTAGACCACTTAAATAACCAAATCACCAAACGTAGTTGCCAAAGTGCGCTGATAACCCTTAACTAACTTTTCCTAGGTTTTTGACCACATTCAGAAAATGACTCGCTGTATATCTAACACTTGATCAGGGTGGGTCTACACCAATAGACGTCCATCTACACTGTCTCAAGTGGGCCAATGTATGCACTTACCTTAGTTGCTGCTTTGACGTTTGCTGTATTTTCCACCAGGTAGCGACAAAGCTCTGTATGCCCACCTTGAGCACCGAAGTGTAGTGGTGTATTGCCATTCTTTGAACACACAAACACACACACACAGATAGCCAAACGACTCAGTTAAGTTACCTTCGTAACAATCAGAAGATGTCTGTGTACTCAAGGTGAAACGTTTTACAGAAAAGACTGTTCACATTTGTGTTGTGCAGAAAGATTCCTTCATAGAGATAGTCAAACTACGTGGTGTGCGTTCCTGCAGGATATATGTTGTGCCCTATAGCGGGCCTTTACTGTATAGAGGTACATGACCCTATAACGGTCCACAGAGTCTAAATAAGGAAACTGTCAACAGGAACTTGTAATATCAGAGGTCAAGCAGGTCAACAGCACAAAGCTATTCAGTGGTACATAGTACTTCCAACCTGATGAGCACACACCTATATGTTGAGAATACACAAGAGTTGAGTCACTTTTCGGACAAGTTTGGTGAAGAGAATTTGTTTAAATGGTAACCATCAATGTTGTTTAAACTGTTACAATTGAATGTACAAACCTAATCTACTGCGTCCCATTAGCGTTCTTCTCTAGCAGATATTGACAGACCTCTGTATATCCATGTTAATCAGCCTTGTGTTGTGGCTCCTTTGCGGACTTTGACCACTTAAATAACCAAATCACCAAACGTAGTTGCCAAAGTGCGCTGACAACCCTCGACTAACTTTTCCTAGGTTTTCGACCACAATTAGACAATGACTTGCTATAGATCTAACACTTGATCAGGGTGGGTCTACACCAATAGACGGCCATCTATATTGTCTCAAGTGGGCCAATGTATGCATTTACCTTAGTTGCTGTGTTGACGTTTGCTGTATTTTCCACAAGGTAGCGACAAAGCTCTGTATCCCCACCTTGAGCAGCGAAGTGTAGTGACGTATAGCCACCCTTCGAACACAGAAACACACACACACATAGCCAAATGACTCAGTCGAGTTACCTTCGTAACAATCAGAAGATGTCTGCGTACTCATGGTGAAACGTTTTGCAGAAAAAAACTGTTCCCATCTGTGTTGTGCAGAAAGATTCCTACATAGAGATGGTCAACCTATGCGGCGTGCGTTCCTGCAGGATATATGTTGTGCCCTATAACGGGCCAGTACTGTATAGCGGTCCACGACCCTATAACGGTCCACAGAGTCCTAAATAAGGAAACTGTCAACAGGAACTTGTAACATAAGAGGTCAAGCAGGTCAAGAGCACAAAGCTATTCAGTGGTACATAGTACTTCAAACCTTACTAGGACACCTATATGTTGGGAATACACAAGTGTTGAGTCACTTTTTGGACCAGTTTGGTGAAGAGAATTTGTTTAAATGGTAACCATCAATGTTGTTTAAACTGTTACAATTGAATGTACAAACCTCATCTACTGCGTCCCATTAGCGTTCTTCTTTAGCAGATATTGACAGACCTCTGTATATCCATGTTAATCAGCCTAGTGTTGTGGCTCCATTGTAGACCCACAAAAACTGTCGGACCCGCTGGCACAGTGTTCTCTTTCTCTTTCTCTCCCTCCATCGTGAATACTTGCCTTCTGTTGTTTTTTATTTTTGGGTTACAACTGGTTGTTTGTTTTGTACGTGCATGCATGGTATCCATTTCATATTGGCTTGGCCCTCCCCTATACTTTCTATTCTTACTCAGGTGTTAGTATCCCATTCATAGCATGTTCTAGCATCGGTGCTGGACATGGAAAAAACTGCTCCTTGTCTATTTCTGGAAGGTGGGACATATGCTCCCTAGAAGTTTCCATTGTCTGCACATGCCTCAGGGTCTGTAGATTGTGCTCTAGAGATGACATTGGATCATGGCTGTCGATGCATCTGGAAGACCGCAACACTTGCTTTTCTGTAATTCTAGCAGGTTCCAACTCCTGCTGCTGTACTACTTACCTTTTCTCCAGTTTCACTAATTGTTTTTCCCTTTCTAGAGCAACCTTGGCTACTAATCATGCCGTCCATGGAGTTGCTACAAAACTCTACATGCCAATCTTCATATCGCTCTGGAGGCACATCCTTACTTCTCCTCTCGCCTTGTTGGATAGAGGACATGACAATACAGAATAAAGACTAGCTAATCTAATCCAAACTGAACTTGCAAACGGATTCAGTTGTGTTATGCATTCAGATTGACAGACGCAGATGGTCCACCATTGTGGCTGGAGTTCAATATTCCTGCAGTAAAGACTTCCTATATTTTCTACCCATGGGCTACAGAGAGCAACCCAGTGTTAAATAGTTTTTTTCTAGCTGACTAGTACATCTATATTAAGTTGGGAATACCAGCAGGTTGAGTTGCTTTTCAGCCCACTGTGGTTTAGACAATTTGTACAGTGGCAGGCCATCTGTAATGTATAAACGATGCAGTTGTATGTACTTACCTCATCTGGTGTGTTCATAATAGCTTTCTTCTCCACCAGAAAGTGACAAACCTCTGTATGTCCACCTTCAGCGGCCAAGTGCAGTGGCCTCCTGCCAAACTTAGAACACAGAAATAGCCAAACAGCACAGTTTAGTTACCTTCTCATAGGGATAACCCATGCCTTACTTCAGCAAAGATTTGTCCTTTCCTCAGGTGTAGTGTCAGTTCTGCTATCTAGTGACCGGTGAGTTTGGATGGCGCAGTGATAGTTATTTCCAGGTCAGGATCGGGCTATCTTCTATTACCCTGTATACAGTTGTGTAACTATCTAGCATATATATTTACGTCAGTACAATTAATTACTGCAGGCGACACACATGTACTAGTGTTCTGTAGTGAAATTCCCTATATCTAATCTTTGGCTAGTAGATAAACTTCCACGAACTACCATACCCATGCACTAAATGTCTGACCACTCCAACCATGGAGATGACAATGAACGATCCGGAAATCATTCCAGACAAATGTGCCATTTTGAATTTTACCGCTATCTGCATTTGGATTACATTTACCCCCTTTATAGTAAATGTATACATCCTGTATTTGCCTCTGACAGCCTTAATGAGCTCACAGCGGTTGGACACCGTTACCACAGTAGGGTAAATGGTAACCTTGGGAAGTATTGCAGTGCTGCACAGTGTCATCTCTGTAAATGGTGTAGCAAATTTTGCAAGGTTGTTCCGCTGTGGCTACTTGTTAGTGATGGCAAAAGAACTGGCTATTATGTCCATGCATGCTATCCATTTCAGGTGGGCTTTGTCCTCTGCTATTTATACTGGGTGAGAAAAGCACGGAAGGGCAATTAGATAGCTGAACGGAAAGTATTTACCAGTGTAAATTTTAGCCATGAAAAGTTTGGGTAAAATGCGAAAATCTGAATATTGGATTTTACCAAGAAAATGCAAAATCAAACTTTGAGACATCTAGGGTCTAGTACATGAATTTGGATTACCGGTATGCCTCAGAATGCAAACTGCAAGATGAAACTTTGATCAAACACGTGAATGCCCAGACTAAACACGTGAAGCTGAAACACACGAGTGATCAGGCAAAATGCTTGCTTGCTCTCTGAGCTGATCCTATGTCAATAAAACAATGCTGCTCCAAGTTACATCCTGTTCCGCATCAGCGGCAATCCATCAACTTTGTTGTCACTGGCCTAGGGTTTATCATCCTCTTAGAAACAGCCATACCCTATACCAACACCAAATAAGCTTATTTGCTGGCGACATGAAATAGCTTCGCCAGGGTGGCCAGCTCAACATCTTTCACTGCCGACGACTGATGAATAGATACCCAACAAGGCACAAGCGTGCAATTAAGCACAGCAGCCTACTCGTTATGTGTCGGCTAGGGAGGAGAGAGTGCCGTGTACTGGCATCATGCCCCTGCGAGTCTCGGATTCTTCGACAGCGCAGGCGATATCCTGACTTTTGAGAAGAACCCATCCATCAATAGGGCGGGCTCTTTCATGTTTATGTTGGGGATAAATATGAAGTAACTTGGAGCATTGTAGTTTAACCGTATTCACATAGATGGAGGAAAGAACTTGGAGAGCTGTGCAGTCTCACAGTGTGCTTGAACGCCCGCATGTATTATGCAGACCAACTCAGCAGTCTTGTTTCAAAGTTTCATCCTACATTTTGCAGCCTGAGGCAAAATCTAAATTCACTGCAGTACCAAGTACCCATGTCTAACCAAAGTTTGATGTTGCATTTTTCTAACAAAAATCAAACATCTGATTTTACTTAAAAATTTGATGGCCGAAATTGACATTGGTAGGTACCTTATTAACTACCAGTATCGAGATGTATTCTATAACTTTATCAAGGTGTAGAAGTTTAGCAAAGTAACATACAGAATGTACTATTCTCTTATCTGTGATCTCAGCTAATCTAACTGTAGCTCATGGAATATATGGGAATACATTAGACCCTATTCTTACACCATGGTTACACATTCTATGACGTACATGTTCCCCTTGTGCCCTATGCCGGCTATGTGCTGGCCCATATACACACTACACACAAATATACACACGGACATATACAGACATACACACGTACACACTACACACTTATGCACACATCACACATATGTAGATTCACAGAGCACACACATGTACATACATGCATATATCCTAACTCAAACATTTACATACACTCACCATGGCATCATCACACTCCTACAAGTTCCTCAGCTTCTGTTAACACTTGATTTTCCCTTACAGAATTCACGGCACTCCTACTGTCATACAACTTTGCTCAGCAGACAATATCTTTCGTGATATATATACAGACTGTACTCCTGGATGAGATGCAGGTCCTTCACTGTGAAGTAGCTAGTGATCTACAGCTAGCAGCTGCTAAATTCATTCTATGACAAAGTACTGCAGCTTGCTGCATTGGGCTTCACACCTGATGAGCAGGAACAGGTGACATGCTTATTTGATCCTAGCGCAGCACAGCCATCATATTTGCTGGCTGGATGCACCTCTTGTTTGCTGCCAACGGGCCTGGGACTGTGCCTTCTTCATTCACCTGAGTGAAAGACTGCTAAGCTCTCTCATTATCTGAATTACTGTACACAGTTTGTCAGTAATGATCTGAGGGACTAGTGGATTTGCACAGGGATGTTTTACCATCGCATCTCGCACTTGCATGCATGATATCTATGGTCATGTTAGGGTATACAATTGTGTCCCGTGCCAATGTCTCAGGTTTTCTACAACCACATTCAGAATATGCAGGGTTAGGTGAACTGCCAACAGAACTACTACACCGGACATGAATTTGGTTGTTCAACCTTGCTTACATTATCTCTGACATTAGGATCAGCCCCTCCTTGGACTAGTGAACGACATTTCTCCAGGTAACCATCGCTGGCCGCAAAGTGTAATGCCTGCCAATTGACCTGAGAACAGACCAGAGAAATTACTCAGCTCCATTTCAATTTTCAGAATTACTGCCCCAGGTGGTCAGGCCTATGGGATGGGAGGAAACTCCTACTGTAATTACCATTATCTCAGATACAGTATAGCAGGTACTTTTTGCACGCGAAATATGTTGACACTGAAGGAACGCAGCCTGTCATACAGAATAATTGTTGTACAAGCATCATGATCAGAGCTGATGATAGCTAGAATTGCACAGCAATGCGCACCTTCATCAGTGCACCTTCATTGCCTCAGAGCGAATCAGTGCATCTAGATAAGTAGTTATAGGAATGGCTGTACTCTGATGACTGCACATTACATGGTATACACATGCATTTGTATTAGGAGAGAATTACATTTAGGACATTGGTCATAGCGGGTGTCCAATTTAGTACGCAATTAAATCTGTACGAAAATTACCTGCAATACAGTTATTGGTAGTGTACAATTTTGGACACCCAGCAAAATGGCTGTTTCAGTTCAGTGTTCACTTCCATACTGTACAGAGGCCAGAGAGGACTTCATCCTTTGTAGATCTAGTAAAGTAGAACTGGGAGGTAAATTTTACGTTATGCCAAGATCAAATAAGTAATTCTGGTTCCGTAACAAATTTACAGAAATTTCTTGCAACCTAACATATCTGGGATAACGGTAGTTGTACATCTGTGGGTCTATGTGTGTGTGTCTAGAGTTAGGGTGCTAAGTCTATTGAGTTGGGGTTGCTAACATGTGGATGTGCACCTCTCATACTTTTATGGAATCCAAAGCAGCTCATAAGTAACTGTAGTTATTGTGAGCTGTTGCACTTTACCGGTGGAAACACTAGCACACACTGTGCACTTGTATTTGCCTGGTTGAATTGTATTGCGGATTTGCTCGCATGGATTGCGTATGCTACACACTTGCACTGTGTAGTGAACATGGCCATCATCTGTTAATTATACAGCTATACACTCACAAGGAACAGACATTTATCCTGGCACTATTGATATCAGTACTCACAGACACTCAGAGTTAGAATCACTAGTCCTTCATTTGATACACATTGTCCAATAGTAAGGCACAGAGTAGAGCCACTGTTATGCTAAACTTACCCCAAACCCAAACCTTTTGTCAGCCACTTCGATGGCAGGGCATCTGTGGCCCCTAAAAGCCTTGGCCAAGTTCCAGTCGACAACCTTTCCCATTATCACCTCAGTCTCTACCAGTACCTGATTTACACATACCAGAACCACACACACTGTGAAAATGGAAAATGGACAACTAAATGTAGATACTGGCATAGTCTATGCTTTCATTACCTGGCCTCCTTCTAGATGTCTAACGGCTGTTCTTTAGTCATAAAGGATGTTCATACCAAGGTGACATTGACTGTTTGCTGCAAACAGATGACTGAATAGACAACTCTGCCTATGTGATGTTTCAATACTGTCCAATCTAGTCACTCACACATGAGACAAAACGAATCAGTTGAACGGATGTTATGAAGGAGAACACTACATCAATAATATGATGTCTGCTGAAGTCTGGTCAGTTGAAGCGAGAGACCAAGAAGAAGGGAGTAGGTGTGGTTTCCTTACACACAGTGTGGTGCATGTCATGACTATCATTGCCGTCGTCAGGCCTGTAGGGGCTGAGGAGGGCTCCACAGATGATTAGTTCACGTCCGTCTGTCTGTCTGTCTGTCTGTTCGTCATGCTGCAACTGTTACTAGCCAGCGCGCGCTAATCGCATCTTTTTTCCTGATCAAAATGTATGGTAGGGAGGCATACATACTTCAACTGAGCCATGCAGCGCAGCTGCAGCTGTTTGTAATGAACCGAGGTCTACCTTCCTAAATACATCGCCAGAGAAAAACCTTTACAAAGCCATGTGAAAAAAGGGAAAGGAAAACAAATTCTAGATGCCAGGTGAGCCTCTCAGTAGATGACTCTTCCTGACTCGTTGTGTACCGCCCTAGGCCCTAGTCTAGCTTGCTCCTTTGTCTAACCGGATACCATAGCAAAATCAAAGTATGCCTAACCTCTGCCCGGGCCAACTCTCCCCGATTCGTTTGCCTATTGATCAGCTGTTCCAACTTTTCCAAGTTTGGAACTCCACCAACGGTCGCAACTGACCAAAGGTTCAAGTGAACAGACTCGCTACTCTCCGCCTTAGCTACTCCCCAGGCCTGGCTTAAGCATCCTCTGGTGGCTATGTTTTTGTGTTGGTGTTTGACTTTGATCATTAGGTTGAAGTTGTTTTTCCTCTGAGATCAATAATTATAGGGAATTCCAGGCCCACTGCTGAGTCGACTGCAGCTGTTGCGGTGAGCTCTGAACAGAAAGGGTCACATGACTCATGCAGTTGAATGCATGCACTGCAGGTGGATTTGGTTCCGCCAAGCTGCAACATTTCCAGCATGCTGACACTGCGCTTAGTGCATGTAGGTTTGTTTTAGTTGTGTCTTCAAGATCTACTTGCTAGACTGCATGATGAGCATGAGCCCAAGGAACTCTGTCGCTGTAAACACAATTACAACCTCATTTGTCCCAACCAAAGCAGCTTAGCTTTATTGCAACTTGTAGCAACCCCGTCCTAGTCCTGTATGCAATGTAGAGCTTCAATGAGTGCTTCAATGAGGACATCCGCTATATGTAATCCGTATAGTCTGCGACGGCTCCATGCACACACCACTTGTAATTATACGAGAGTGGCCATGCATGTGCGGTGCATGCGCTATGTTCACATTAAGTGTACGACAATATGGTGTACAATACAGGTCAAAGTACAATATATTTACCTATCTGAACATAATACATCAGCCTACCTGCGTCATACTTGTTTTGCTAATCTTGTGCCTAGGGGCTAGCTGTACTTTAGCAGTGCTGCTTACGCTTTGACCTACCCGTAATAAGTATTGCAGGAGGTTCATGCAATATGATGGATTATGAAGCTACAGGAGGTACCCTTTGAGGTCAGCATGGTCAGTTTGCCTTATTATGCATTTATAAGTATATGCAAATATATTCAGAAGTGAAATGACCTTAGAGTACTCACCCCCTACTATCAGTAAAGTTCCCATGGTCACTATGTGGGGATAATTACAATTGAATGACTACCTGTGCCCTGCATGAATGGACCTGTGAACATCTACACACGGCCAGACATCGTAATGTAGTTTCTGCATTTATTGAACAATACAGCTGGGAACACCCTTGCAGTACACAACAGATAGACTTAAAATCCTAGCATGCAACCAAGACCTGCTCCCTCTCTGCATCGAGGAAGCATGGTCATCAAGGCGAAAATCCCTACTCTCAACTCTCAGGACTTAGTTACAGGCTTCCCCATGAGCATACTACCGGCGCAATTTACTCACATATTGCATCTGCTAATGTCCGATTGTCGTAGACCATACTACAAATATCCGCACCCCGCATCACATTCTCATTGACCCTATGGCACTGACCTCACTAACGTTTTTTCATGCCATTTTACCATGATGCAATTTGCATCACTTTACACCAATACAACAGGCACACATTGTTTACTACCACTACTTAACTAGCAGCTTCACATTACAGTCAGATTTAGGCTCTAGAAATGAGGATTGTGTAGTAGGGCCGAAACGTTTTCTGTCAATTACTACATCTTCTCCCTCATCTAGGGTATACTATTGCGAAAATGTTACTACTTATATCCGCATATGCATATAGAGAGTTGGACTTCTTTGTCTATTAGGTTTCTTTTGGATAAGTAAATATCGCTAAATATTGCTATCTGGTTGATATTCAGACAGACTCATCAATGGTTTCATGAGCTCTAGAACTCGTTTGCTTATCTATCTATTTAAGTATCTGTATTTATTTACAAGTTTAGTTCATATCTTTGGAAAAGCTATCCTTGATTACTTCAGCTCAAACACCTTTGGCAGCTAAAGGGTGGGATCAGTGGACATGACTGGAATGCAGCTTAAGAACAGAGCTTCTCATAGGGAAGTTCATTGAAACCCAGGAAGAGGCCTGCAGGAGATCCTGTAGCGAGCTAGCCTTGGTCAGCAGCTATTATCAGGCCTGCCTGTAACAGGTCACACTTAGCATAACAGTTTACACCAACTGTTACACCAAGTTACGTATGATTGAAGGCAGATGATAAAACGTGTGAACTGTGTGTTAGGTGTAAACTGTTTTGCTAAGGGTGAACTGTTACACTACCTGCCCCTTAGAGGTATGTAGTAGTGTTCATCCTCCTCGGCCATTTCAGTAGCATGCACATGGGCTGATGGTCCACGGGGATTCCATCCGTAGGCAGCTTAGAGTGCACAGCAGAGGGGTGGGGTTGTGGGGTTGCATTCCCCTTGCCTACGAACTTAGCTAAAGTTAGGTCTTCCTTGTCATGCCACCTATCCCCTAGATACCCATGTGTGATTCCTAGAGAAAGGACCCTAGATGATGACCACGGAAAATTTTCAGGTAATGATGTAGACTAGAGGCAACTACCAAGGAATTACATCGAAGGTCGCAGTGGTTAAAGAGACCGAGCACTAGGTACTGATGTAGCTCAATAGAGTGACAGCTCCAAAGTGGTGTGTGTTGTGCACTTGTTAGTAGAGATGGTTCCCTCTATGGGCCTGTTCAGGGAGATACTCTGAGATGTATTAGAGAGCGAAACTGTCTGAGTGGAATTACCCAGATGCAACTAACTCTTTTCCTAAGTGCAATTAAAATTAGCAATTTACAGAATCATTTTTTGGAGAGAGTATGTACATAGTTGACCCTAGCTACATTACAGTGCAGCTTAGAACATTGTAAGGATGATGCAGCTGACGTTTCTAGTTGAGGGAACAAGCTGTATACTGATGCCATCACACCACAAAATCAATGCTATTCACATAGTCTTCCCTCACCAACTTCTCTGCAAATTGGAGTAAGTTGTAACCAGTAAAGTAGACATCTAACTCAACCCTGAACGGATAACTCTGCCAACAAAGCACAAACAGCACTGTCACTATGGCACACAAGTCAGACAGCGTGCACACAGTCATGCCCACTGGCAATTCATTATACTAGTGGGCCATTTAATTGCCCTCATCAAGCCCATAGGAACTGAAGAAGGCTCCTGCAGGGATTAGCATGTGTCTGTCCAGGTTTAAATCACTACTGATGTGCTAAAAAAACTTGTAGCTGTAGGGTTTCTGAGATGCCTATTTCAAATTCTTTCAAATAGACAGCAATGCATATGATGGATTACTCACAGCATCCCTTCAGCTAGGGGAGCTGCTACTGTGTGCGCTTGACATCAGTTTTTTTCCGACCAAAATCTATGGTAGAAACACTCATTTACATAGACATTGCTGCCTCACACACAGCTGTATACATTGTCTCTAGCTAATGGATGCTATAGGTTTTGTGCATCCTCTTACCAACAACAACTCTGGTACTTCTGTCACAGAATTGCATGTGTGTACAAAATTAGAAGGCAGAAATTTGCCACCTTGACTGCTAACTTCTGTGTACACCCGCAAAGAATTTAGTGCCACCTCATGCAGATTTTTGTGGAGTGGAACATTCTATAACTCAAGAATCAAATGCTCAAAGGCTCTTTGATGTATTCTCACTAATCATATGCAGAAGTTATTATAGTGCGAGACCATTTGGTTGCCACACCTGCATTTCATTTTTCCTTCAAGTGACCCACTAAACTGAATCATTGTGTTATTGCAATAGCGCAGAACTAGCAGCATTCATCCTGCAGTTGCATGATACATTCAGACAGTAGCTAGGACCACAATGGGGCTCCTTTCAGCTAATAGATCTGCTGCTAAAGTCAAAGAGTGTGCATGCATGGCCCAGAGTGGCGTTGGCAGAAAAGTGGGCCAGAATTTATGGATATGTATCTAGTGATGACAAGTGGCATATTTGCACATAAATAGCAAGGAACAATTTCATGCAGATACAGCCCTTGGAGATATCCAATTTTGCCAAAGTAATGGCAACATTGTATGGAGAAAGAAAGAAGACAAAGAATAGTGGGAGTTAAAACGGAGAGACCGAGAAAGAGAATGCTGTGAATGATCTTTGCACTTGGAGGCATGCCTGGCTAGATTGGCAGACCCAGCACTGCCTATTCATCCTCTGTGTTTGAAACTTAGCCATCTTGGTACATGCTGAAGTGTATCCAAGTGAGCTATTGCCTGAGTGATAACTAGACATTCTTCAAGTGCCTCTAACTAGCCTACACAATTCTATGACTAGATTAGCAAAACACCAGGATATCACGCAGGCCAGTGTATTCTGCTATCCTCACTGGCCACAGCTACAGAGCACACTTTTGTGCTAGCAGGTTATTGATGTTTTCAGAATGAGCCTCTGTAGAAGCACTAGCTCAGAAAGATGTCCATTCATGAAGCCAACCCCCTGATCAAGGACCACTGGAGCGCGGGAATTGAATGGAAGATGGTATCAGCTTTCTCCAAAGTGCAGTCAGCCTGTAGAGTTTGGGCACTGCTGGAAATATGCATGTTATTTCCCACGTTGTTAGTTGTACCTCTGTAGTATTAGGGCACGGTGTTTTTCTTGTTATGTCTTGTCGGGTTGCTGTGAAAAATCAATATGGGTAGGCAGTTGCATCTGACATCGCTGGAAGGAAACATCAGCCTGGTAGTCCGGTAGAGGGTGTACATGTATGCAAATGGACTACTGATGTGTAGGAATGCCATTGCTTTGCACTCATGATATTTAACCTCAGTGGTGCTAGTGGGTAGTGTGCATGACTTCTACATTATTCAGGAGGATGTGTTCAATGTGGATGCTCACGTTCTGACTGTGCAGTTGAAAAGCTTTGCCAGACCTCAGAAGTGCCAAGTTAACATGTGTAAAGTCTCCCAATGGTGTTGGAAGTTTTGATTATAGATCCAAACTTCTGTCAGCCTTGGTAGAGGAGGCCCAAAAGAGCCTCTGCTCCTCTGGCATGATGTTTGTAAAGGCATCTTCCTGAGCAATGGACGCTTGTTGTGTTCTGTTATGTTTCCGGCTTTTGGCAGTAATGTTTTCTATTGACCCAATGAAAGTCAATGGGAAGTACTTGCCAACTTGATGGTTCTTTTCACCCATACATCACATGGAAACTGCCTAATTCAGGTGAACCAACAACCACAGGCATCGTTCATTGAAGATTACTAGGACCTTTAGCTGAGTATTTCTCACCACATCCAGGCCGGCACCTTATGGTACCTTTAGTCTATGGTGTAGAGTTGGCAGTCAACATGTTCTGGCAAGAAGCTATCAAGTTAGTACAGTACAACTCGCAAATAACAACCACTGGTAATAGCCACCACCTGGGTTAGGGCAAGCATTTTTCGTGCACGAACAGGCTTGTACTCAAATTGCAACATGTAGAATGACCACCAGCCTAACGTGACCAATGACCATGAAATCATGAAAAGAGCACTATTTTTACCTGTGTTCAATGATCGCATACCAAATGACCGTAGACTTTTACATGTACATGTACATTATACATGGAGAGTCTATGTTGCGGACTGTATCTAGTGATGACTTGTGCATAATCAGCTAGTGTACATGTACATTGTAACCGGCAGCATCAGTACCTGCACACACTTATTATTTCTAATGCGCACTAACCTTCTATGAAATAGACTACATGTACATGTAGGCCTACATGTACACAGATACAGATATACAGATACAGATACAATACAGGTACTAAACACGTACAGCATGTACCTACACTGTAGTGTTATCATATGTGTTGCCATTTTATGAGACCTGTGTAGAATGGTCACCTGTATACAAAGACTGTGTATTCATGCACCATTCAGCGGTCATTATAGGCCGCTTTCACTGTAGATTGATACTTCAGCACAGCAATCCCCACAATCGTTCCAATAAAAAGACTAGCACTACCCATACGGAATCTGGCAATATAGTGAGACATAAGAACACAGAACCAAAGCCTCTAGATGGGACACAGAGTGTTTTCCAGGTCAAATGGGATACTTATAAGTGCCCACCATTGATTCCTGTTAGATTACAAAGAAAGTCTTCAGCATGACAGAAAGGCTTTTCCACTTGCTGTTTCCCATATATAATGAGCAACAAGCAAAGACAAGTCCCACGTAGAACAGAAGCACACATTCGCAAGTTCAACATTTAAAATGCGTGCACATAGACTATGTGTAGTGTAAACTTGAACCTATGCAGCAATGGTGTCATTTCAATGGTTGCGTTTAATGTTTAGCCCAGATTGGGCCAAATCTGTGGGGAGGTCAACGAGAAATTATGAAAAAATAAACACTGACTTTTCAGAATCGTGTACCATATCTAACAGGTGGCCTTCTCAATTTATGAGTCATACTTCTAAGAGTCAACCACACATTCTACATGGTTTCTTCTGATTCCTTTCTGACGGAATATATACCATGTATCATGCATGCGTATACACCTAGCATGTGCGTCATCATTATTGAAGTGATCAAACATTGAAACTATCATGTTTTCAAATGAACGACCAGAAGTTGACATAGCAAACGAACAAGTATAACATTCCAACATTCATTTCTGTATATTTCTGGAGCTCACGCCATTTCACTACTAGGCAGTTCTAACTTGCTAATTATTTGTCGAAGGCACTCCCTCAGTTAGATTGTGGAGTGGTTGAGTAGGCAATTTGACTTCCTGGTTAAAGTTCCATGAATAAAATGGTGTGGCATCAATGGCTGAAACTATGTGACATCACACATTATACTATGGGGCACAATACCGACACTCTTGTAGGCTAGTAAATTGCAAGGGCAATGGCGATCCGTCTCTAATAATGGCGTCCATTCAGAAAAAATGCACCTGTGCTCGCCTGGCTCAAGTGGGGGACACTCATGCTGACTGTTGATCTGGTGCCGTACAGTACACACACTGTCCGTGCACGAACATCACTCTTTGTTATCTGGTTTCCAGAAGCTTTCTTCTTTTCCAACTTTGTCATCGGTTGTTCCCATCGCTCGTGGTTGGGTAGTACATGGAAGGGCACTAGCTCAGTAATTTGTAATTGTAAAGATGATTTCTGGAAAATTGAACCTTAGTGACGATCCAAGTAAGTGGACTCTCAACTTTCTTTGTGGGTACTGTGAGAGAAATGGCCTGAAAAAGTCTGGAAGAATTGATGAGGTTAGTAAAAGGTAAGTCAATACAGCTCCTCTTTCCACTGTTTAGTGCTGCATGTTTTACGTCAACTGTGTTCATTGATCCTAGCCATAACTTTTTCTCTTGTGGGCCTTAGAGATTAATTTGGCTGATCAATCTGATCATTAGAGTGTTCACTTACAGTCCAGTGAGAGTAAGGTTGTCACGTGAAAGTCTTTTGGTGTAGAGGAGACCTGTAATCCAGGTGTGCCATTGACAAAGAGATCCTTAGTCTTTCCAGCAACTGTGTGGCTTTCATTAGCTGCTGGAAGACTGCAATTGGCAGTTTCTTTCCGTGCACACTATGGGGAAGTACTGTTTGGACATAGTTGTTTCTGATGGGAAGTCGTCGAGCAATTCCATAGCTATTCCTGCAATGGACAGCAAGGTGCTGAGACTTTTTCAGAGAGGATTAGTCAAGAAGATAGGACTCTTTGTCCAAAATGGCATTGCTTTTCATAGAGCCCAGTGTGAACCAGAAATGAAAACAGGATCACCGTACCAGCTGAAGCTTGCGGTGAGCACAAGTAACACTGAAGAGGGTGCTGCAGTTGTACATGTCCTCTTTGCGGAATGCGTGCCATGCTCTGTTGACAAAGCCTGTGGTGCCAGCTGTTAGTACTTGCTAGCCTAGATGTTTGCATTTGAGGAGTTTGGCCGCTTTGGGTACACAAGGGAGTCTGTTGCTTGCACTGATGTCATCCAGGCTTGGAACAGGCCACACTAACGGAAGTCATGCCTTTGAAAGTTAGCGAGCTAAACTGGAGCCAAAGTAGAAAAATGAAATGCCAGAAGCGAGGTGCCAGTGATTCGTCTGACCCTCGGGCTTTAGCTGACCGTGGCAGTCATAAAAGCTGCACAAGCAGTAGTTAGACAAAGCTAACCAGATAATCGTGGGTTGTGCCTTGTAGCCGGTAATTTTCTGCTGAATGAGTCCTGTGTTGAACATGATGGTCTGTCAGTGCTAGACCAGGACAAACAGGTGTCTCGCAAGGATTTGCCAGAGACGCTCTCAGTGCATGGAAGGCACCTAATGTGTTCAGCACTGGTGATGAAAAGCCAGGATGCAGAGGATTGGCTGCTCACCTTGCAGAAAGCACAGCAAGTGAGTGATATGCAAAGAATGTAGTCATCAGCACTGAGGAAGCTAAACATTTGCAAGTGGAAACTGCTACGCACGTGCAATGCCCGGCATGGCTCTCTGCTCATGCTGTTTGTATTACTGCTTTCTCCATGAAGCATATTCTTCACCTGAGGCCATCAACCCTACTCAACTAGTTGCCCAGCTGACCAAGCCACGCAGTACATTCAGCACTGCAGCAACTGAGTGCAGCACAGACATGAGAGCTTAGCTATAGATATGTACGCCAAGCTAACGATGCAAACGTGTGGAAACGCGTTGATTGTTGAGCCTGCAGGCCTTGTTGCTCAACCTGGGCGTCCATGGCTAGGAGCCAGCCAAGATGGGGTCGTCTCTCCCACAAATGCGCTTGTTGAGGCAAAGTACCCGTTCACCTGCAGAGAGCTGTCTTTGGAAATGGCTGCTTGTCAAAGGAAATCGAAATTTTGCGAGAAAAGTAACAAAGCAGGTCTTTGCCTTAGATAATATCATTCATATTTTTGCCTAGCTCAGACACAGCTTATCACAGAAGCTGCTGATTGTGACTTTGTTCCTTGGTCACCATTAGAACTACACATTGAAAGAATATAACTGGATACTTTGCGCAAGCAGAACTTTCACTTTCTTGAAAACTTTAATTTCCAGCACATGGTTCCTTGCCTGAGTCATTCTTAGTAACTCTGTCATATCAGTGAAATTGATGTCTGATGCATTTTTCTCATGAACCACACACAGAACTCGATAGAGTTAAATAATTGGTTTGCCAATTACCTGACATTATTTTAATTCACACATTACTTACTAAGGCTATTGCATAATTTTTGTTCATAGAACTAATGTTTTTATTGTTCTCACATATGCACTCATAACATCCAAGCAGACTTGCATTATTGACAATTGTTGACCTCAAGTTATGAGAAAGGGTTTTGCAGTTTAAACAAGGTATAAAAGATCAACTGATGTGATGCATTTGTGTGAGCATGCACCCTGGTGGTATAGTGCAAAAAATTGATGCAAGTTTGTATCTCTCAAAAAATGAGCCAGGTACATCTCTGAAAAAAAAGAGCTAGGTACATCTTTTACAAAAAGGATGACACAAACTGGCACAAAACCTATGTGTGCCATGGTGTCAAATTTAGTTAATATTTTGAGAGGCGTGGAAATTGTACAGCCCATCCGGTGGAACCAGAGATGCCTCAAAAATTGTTAAAAATGCACAGGTGAAGACTATTGGCTCTGCCATGGGACACAGAGAGGCAAGGAAGTACCACATATGGATATCTGAGCCCTTCAGCATGCTCAGGTATCCCATGTTTTTCTTCCAACTGTCCAGCTAGTTGTCTATCACATCTTTCAGAGTCTCTGCAGTCTCACTCAGGGTGCCGCTCTGAGTCTCAGTTCTAGTGTGTCAATGGTTTACCAACTCACCTGCCACAACTATATTTAGTATCCTGGTTGGGATGCCCACTCCAAAATTGCCTTTGCCGAGGAGGTAGCTAGTAGAAGGTATTGGTGAGTCAGGTATAGTCGATATATCGATCACGAGTTCAGCCGTGGTAGTATACTCCCTTCTAGCTCCAGACTGAAGATTGATAAAAAGCCCACCTCAAATACCTGGAAAACTGGCAAGAGGCTAGCCATGCCCACTATTCTTCTCCTTTCTTTGTCCATAGTTAAGCCAACTACAGTGCTAGCTTCACCTTTTCACAGCTCTAGTCGATGAACATCACTGGTTTTATCCACATCAATCAGGCGGATCCAGGTTGAAATGGCAGCTGGCATTTTTGCTGGCATTAGCCATACTGGAAGATCATGTAATAGATTTTCGTAGCAATGGCCTTGCATAGCTGGTTTGAACGTTGTGTGATGAGGTTTTAACTCTAAGGGCTCTATAAACATTGTATAACTCTAAGCAGCGGGTTACAGAGCACTACAGACACAATTTCCATCTTCCACTGGAGTCCTTGCCAGTTCAAGGACAGAAGGAGAAGAGATGTCTAAGAACAGTTCTCTGGTAGCAGGAGAGCTCTGGAAATGATTGCTAGTGTACTAGATTACTAATGCATCCTCTGAGTGGGAAGGTCCATGCCACACCAGAGAAGCGTACTGGAGACATGGATGCGCATTATATGTATAGCAACTGAGAGCTGCATCAAAAGGTAGATCATGTGTCATGTATTGTTGGAGACCTACACGCTTTGAAGTGTCGATTTATACTAGCTGGTCATGGACATCCCACTTAAGAAACTTGGAAAGAATGACACCAAGATGATGGTGAGGGGAGAGAAACTCAACAAGGGTTGGTCAACAGACAATGCTCAAGAAATGGATAGAAGCAGTGAGCTTTGGTCAGTAGTGTAATGACCAGTTTAGTTTTGGCATGACTGAACCGACTGTGCCTGGAAACAGACCACTCTTTCATTCAGTCAATTGTTTCCAGCATTTTGTTATTGTAGGCGATGACAGAATTTCACAGAACCTTACAGGTGTCATAGATGAAGGAGCATGTCATCTGCATGAATGTCACATGATATCTGATGTACTTAGTAGTAGATCAGGCAGATCACAAATACATACTATGAACAGAACCGGTCTGAGAGGTGCTCCTTGAGGCATTCCACGCATTCTACAGCAGCACTTGGACAAGGGCTACCCACTTGTGCTGTAGTTGTCCTGTTGGATAAGTAACTACAGATCCAGTTGAAGCTGTGACTGGAATGGCCACATTATATTAGTCAATGTAATAGACCAGCATGCCAGACTTGCATGATGAAACACCTTTGTAAAATTGAGGAATACAGCAGGGATTTAGTGTTGCCTGTACAAAGCTGGCAACCAATGATCCATCATATTTGCTAACTTCAAAGCAGTTGACTAGTCTGGTCAAAAAGTAAATTGGTGCTTGGACACGAATTTGTGCTTCATCAGAAAAGACAGAAAGCTGACCGCTCTGAATAGAGTACAAGACTTTACCAATGGCAGGGAGCAATGACACAGGCGGGATATTTGACGGATTACTCATGCACTGAGAAGTGACAAAATGCACAAGGATGTCAGCTTTGTCCAGATCAGCAGAAGCGACAGTGCCATCATTCTTTTCCAGCAATGTTATGAACTATGACTGACCTGAGTTGAGTGCCACGATGTGTATACTTGCTGATGTGTATACATGGGTGGAATGTGCACACAAGAATATGTGCTATCTTAGCAACAACATGGCCATGCTAACTGCAATGTCCTTGTATGCTAGGCCAAGGCCTGCGAGGGCCACATGCTCCGACCTCCTAATTCAGGGAATGTTTTGTTACAACTTTTGTGAAAGATGGATTTGTATGATAAAGTGTTTCCACAAGGTGATACATCCCTGTATGGCTCTTTTAATTTATAATTAGCTTGCCATACCCACCAGCTCTTTTTGCAGCCAAAAATTGTTACTGACTTCAATTTGGTTAACATACCTCAACAGGTACTGTGTGGCAGCAGCAAAGATTCCAGCCCTTTTCCAAGGGAGGCAAGGTATTAGGCAACCCGATGTGCAGCCGTAATTTGAAGAACTGTTTATCATCTTTGGGAGTATGAGCCAGGCGAAACTCACACAGATTGTCCGAAGGCTAAGCACAAACAATTTGCAAGTAGCACACCTTTGTAACATATACAGAAGGATGACTAACAAATTTCTAACACCTCTGGCCACAGATGCGTTAGAGGTAGGAGTGAAAGGATAGATGGTTTGTCCTTCGCAATTCCTAACGCCCTTATCTATTCCTTATAGACATGCTGTTCACTCAGACATCTGGTACACACAGCTACTTTTCATCTCTTGTCTTTCTACTGGGAATGCACAGGATACTTTGCAATGATAGAGTTGCCAGGGATATCCTTCCATCCATTGTATGAATGAGTAATGATGTGTCACCCAGCATTTAATGTTGTAGTGGTGAAACCCCTATACCATTGTGGTCACTTGAGTTTGCAAAGGGGCTAGTACTCAGGTGGGAGGAATTTCAGGAGATTTTTCCATCCTTGATCATCGACTATTGACAGAGGGCATTCACTTGTAACATGACCTTGCTACAGATGAACACAATATATTTCTTGGGCTTCGTAGATGGAGGGCAGAAGTACAAGCTCTTTGCTCACATAGTTATGCGCATCATGCCTGATTTAGGAATCCGCTAACTTTGGGACCCTTTCAAATGTCAGGGTGCACCAGACACATATGGACAGACAAGTTACTTGTGCTGAAGAAATATTTGCAGCCCTTCCCACAATACTAACAAATGGCCTTGTCTAGAAATTGTGCAAAATGTCAAAGGCATCAATAGAGGGGCACCTAAATTACATTCACCTTTCTATAATAGATGACTAGTTGACAGATGCAAAGACCAACAATGTGAAACACAAACTGCAGTTACCACTAGGGATGCTGAGATCAACATGGAGCACAATGTTGAAATCCACCAGGGGTTTAAGCATGATCTTCAAATCTAGTATTAAGCTGTTCAAATTCGCTACAACTACTCCTCACTTGTACTGAGTCTTTTGCAGGTTATTAGCTAGGATGTTTCAGTCTGATATAGTGCCTTGTGAACATGGTGAATTAAAGTTGCATCCTCTATGTACATGTCTGATGAGCGCCTGAGTCTATTACATGAACGTGTAACTGTACAAGAACAAACATCTAGGCCTCCTTGTTGGCCTATATAGTTGATGTACTAGAAGGCACACGTGTTTGTTGCATGCATGGCTGACTGATGTGTGAAAATGCATGGTACAGAATCAGTGGGTTCTGATTTCCAATTGCAGTGAAGAACATGATCTGCATGCAGCTGATGATGATGACAAACTGGTTGTAGTTGAAAATGTAATTTTTTCAATTCTATATGAACAAACCTTCACTTGACCGTTCACGATACTTTATCAGTTTCTTCTATAGATAGAAGGACTTTTTATTCCATACTTCATTGTCAGCAATAATGTTTCACTGATACAGACCAAAATAGAAGTGTCAGAATGCATATATGACGGCAAAACTGTACATTCTGTGCCTTATGCCTTCTATGACCGTTATAATTATGAGCAAACCAACCTTGGAGATAACTGCAATGGAATTGTGTTGTGTGTGCGCTGGTTATTCATGTGCGACCAGCTGTGAGGTATGGTTAGGTGAGATACAGTTGGCCAATACTGTGATTGATTAATTATTTTTAGTGCTAAGAGAGAAAAGTGCCCCTCTGACCAAGAATCATGTTCCCATGTCCTCTTTGCACCGATTCAATTGTGGATGTATTAGTTAGATTGTTAAAGTCTCTTCTATACGGAGACAGAAGTTGTCCTTACAGTATATGATAATCTCTAACGTCATGGTGAGCATGCCATTGTGGGTGTTTTTCGCGATAGTAGACAGGTAAGGTGATTTGGTAATTGGAGATAAATCACAATCCGCATCACAATCTGGGCTCAAGTTCAATCTAGCGTGAGGTCTGAATAAGTCAGCCACTTGACAACAATCAGTTGTGGGGCTCTGACTCATTTAGACACATGAGTTAGGCTTTGGTTTATGCCATGCTGCCATGCTGGCAGTGGGGCCAGGTGAATCCGATTTTGGTCCATGCAACATTAGCAGCGGTGAAAGAGCCATTTTTTTATCCATGGCAACAAATGCCAATTCCACAGTCACATCACAACAGTGGTAATGACATGACTTGGTATTCTCTAGTCTATGAATCACCAAACTGGTCTAGTTTGCACCAGCAGATGAGAACTGTTTAGTTCTGCTGCGCTCACATTCGCTTTGCTCCAAGAATTGATTGTTCATTACAATAGCTGAGGAAGGAGTAAGATGCTAAAACGTTTTATATCATTCTTCTAACTCCTCCTTTTTGGTCTATACCAGCGAGATGTTTACATCAGTTACGTTAGCCAGTCAGGGTGGGAACTTTTATACAGTCCTTAAGTGTTCTATTCTCCCAGCACAGAACATGTGCCTGGAGTTACATACATATGCCAGAGTAGTTTACTGGTGCAATGTATCTCAGATGAACAGTGAACTGTTGCACTCACTTTGAGCCTGTGTGGTTTGGTAGAGCTGGAAATATCCTCCGATATGGGATTGCTATCCACCCATTCGACATCTGCACAGCAGACAGATTGCTGATGAGTGTGTGTGTGTGTATGCACACGTGCATGCGTGTGTGTGTATGCACGCGTGCATGCGTGTGTGTGTATGCACATGTGCATGTGTGTGTGTGTGTGTGTGTGTGTGTGTGTGTGTGTGTGTGTGTGTGTGTGTGTGTGTGTGTGT
>JAOWAW010125761.1:0-11986 GCA_028565695.1 Nicola tetela
TACGAACTACGTGTAATTAGGGGATTGGGGATCGCGGCCCCATAATCACGGCCCCTATGGCACATTCACACACAGATGCACAGACGCCCAATAATATCCGTGGGAACCCCTTCCCAGTCCCTACTGGGCCCTGCTGGAACAGGAGTGAGGAGAGGTTGTGCTTCGCTCAGCCGTCCTTTATATTTTGTGGTACTTCATAGTACTTTCTTCTTCGAAACGTGGTTTCCCGCGCAATAGTGTACAAGGCAGTACGATTTAATGTCCTTTTCTGTTCTTAGATGCCAGACTTGGACTGTATGAGACATTGCAGAGGGGCAATGCATGCCTGTACGTCCCATATTAATGTTTCCCCCATCGTGATGTTAGGGTTGATATTCCTTGGCCATGGTCCAGATGTTCTCTCCTTGGTCTACACTACGTTGTAAAAGGGCTGCGAGGGTTCCATGTACCTGTGTCACTTGTGTGTGCAATGTGTGTATTGTAGGTACCATGTGTATGGTGTGAGAATACTAGTGGCGTAGCTTAGAACAACAAAGTCACACCAGCAATTCTAGGGAGAGATATCTGCGGCGCGAGCCGGTCTCCCAGCGTGGGAAATATGCCCGTTACTTTTCCCCATGAGAAAGCGCACATACTCCTGCACAATGTCAAAAAGCATTGTTACTCTCCCCATTAATACGCACTACTTTTGCCTATGTCATGAAGGCAAGGGTAAACCTTCCTGTTATTTAAGTAATGTGACATTATTCTTAATTAGGAAAAATAGAGAGTTGCTCCATACAACCACCTTGGGAAGACCAAGCTACCAAAAACGCCTACAAGCAAGTAGCAATAGATATCCTACAAGGTATATTGTATAGCAGCTGGGGCGTACAAAATAATTAAAAAACAACAGAAAAATAAACATTTCTACGCACATGTATATTTGGTCACTCGCTAATTGTCAGGTCTGATGTGCAATTGAAAGAAATGAGAAAAGACAAGGTGCAGTAGAAATGAAAAGTCTACAGGCAATACCAAAAAGGATGACATACCCTAATGAGTCTTGTCGTAGAAAAAGAAAAAAAAACAACTAATCAACCAGAGGAAGGAATGGCAAGAATCAGCTTGAAAATTCTTCAAGTGTTACCGCTCCAATGTAAATATTTACTTGATAGAGTATGCTCATACATCAATGGTTGTTTCTGGCTTTGCTGGGATGATCCAGGCACCAACCCTCGCCCTAGGACTTGCCTGTACAACTGGCTGCGTCAAGCAGGCATTTCATCCAATAAATCAGCACTATACAACAAGGCGCTGAGAGCTGCTACAATCACAGAGAAAGTGCTTAAGTCCAAATACTTGCCTATTTTTACCATCGGTTTCGTGATGAATGGAGACATGAAAAGCGCCAACGCCCTCAGGAATTGCATCAGTATGTATCTATGGATGTTAAGTGTTCTGTACCTAGCCTATTAGTTTCTTAGCCCAAGGCATTATCAATATTGGCAAATAAGTTTATGAGGATATTATGAAGTCCGATAATGCCAAGGGTGAGTAGATTAATGGGCTTATGGTAGCTCAAAGTAGAGAATTATTCATCTATGGTCAAAACTAAAAGAGCGAGAGAATTATTGATGACAATTCTATTCTAAAACAATATATTTTTATTACAATTCTATTCTAAAACAGTATATTATCCCCTGTTAATTCTCTTGGCTTTTGTGTTTGTTCAAATTGGAATTCTCTGGGTGAGGTAAAATACATTTATTATAATCTCAATGTCCTGAGAATGAGTTGATGTTAATTTCTCCGATGGTAAATAGTATATAGGCTATGGACATTAGTTTGGATAGATATTGGCAACAGCTAGCTGCTAATGGTTGGCGTTCTTAGCATAATTTCTTTTTTGTTTCAGCTGGAAAAATAAAACAGTGCCGTGCTTTCAATCCTTGTCAGCGTGGAGGAGAGTGTGGTTTCAGTTTTGCTCGACGTATCCACACCTGCATATGTCGCAAAGGACTGCACGGCGACCATTGCAAGAAAGGTTCGCACTATACCTCCATAAAACCAACAGTAGGGTATGCTGGTTGAGAGCACTAGTACTGCAGAAGAACAGACATTTCCATCACTGTTTTAGTTCACAGGCACAAAAATCATAACTTATCGTAAAGTCAGATGACAATATTTAACACTGAGGCTGTAAAACTAAATGCATTAAAAATCATCAACAGTTAGGATATTTCATAGTGAAGGTACTAAAATTCTTTCTTGACTCTCAACTTTTTTAATCCTTCACAAAATTGCAGATTGCAACGAATGCTCACGTGTACGTGAACGATCAAGCAAGTGCAAGGGTCTACGTTCCAACTGCCATGGCAGTGCTACATGTATCAATACACATGGGTCATTCCAATGCAAGTGCAACAAGGGCTTCACAGGCAATGGGACGTCATGCAAAAGTGAGTGTTGGAATTATCTCCTGTATGCATTGGGTATTACTGTCAGAAGATTGCAGCTAAAGATGCTGGGCTTCAATGCTCAGTGTATACCTTGACTTTTTTATCAACATTTTTGTCTAAGCCTTTTCAAAGTTCTTATAAATATAGTGGTGATGTTTGTCTGGTGACTCCTACAATATTTCTTGACAATCCTATTGCTTATTGTAGCCTTGCCCTATCAAGTTAGTTTACAAGATAATTGCTACTCTTGCATTGATTTTTTCACAAATTGGCTTTATGGAGATCGACAAAGAGAGAAACAGGACACAAGATTGAGATACGACAGATGAAAAAGGAGATGATTGGGAAATGAATGCCAAGAACAATGCCAGACACAGTAATCAGGCTTAATGATGTCATGTGTAGAATTACTAAGATATACAGGGAGGTAATAAGTAAGTAAGCCAGCAAGACGATTTCAGTCATGGCTGCAACTCTCCTACTGGATGGTGTCGGGATAACCCAGTGGCCCACATACACTGGGTTGATAATTATGGAAGGCTGTAGGCAATTCTGCACTACATGCAGCCAGGTTACAACTAGTATGCATGACAGTTCCCGTTGGTCAGCCCAAGGTAGCAGTGAATCTGTGATGCCGGTCTCTGGCCAAAGATGCTTCCTGCACAACCTTCTCTGGCCACGGTTGAGAAATACCAAGGAGCAGAAGGATTCAGAGGACTGACTGGCACCGTTTTTGATCTTCACGCCAGTGGTAACTGGAGGCCAGAGAGGGAGCGTGTGGATTAATACTGACCACCACCTCAGAAGCCTTCTGCTTGATGGTCTGCGCAGGTAGGATCAGCAGTAGGTGTCATTGTCAGGCCAAATGTTTCTCCAGACAGCACTTGGACAGGTGGCTCCTTTTGCTATAGCTAGTAGGGCTATAACTGAGTCAATGTCCCACTGATTTGGTTTTGTAGTTTATCGTGGTGTACTGCAGAAAGGTTACTTGGATATGGGACAGCTTAGGGCATGGTTGGTGGTGAAATCCATGATGCACAGGCAGGTTGCTGGTGTGTTTTTCAGCAGCCATAACCTGATGACTTTCACAAGCAGATAAATATGGTATTGAAGGGGCAATGTGGTTAGCTGGTTGGATGCTCCCTTTCTCATATGGGACTTGCTGTAAATCTGGGGAAAGCAAGGGGTCAATGGCGTTTCATTGTTGCTTTTGCTTTCACTGTTAGCATCTGGTCACATGAATCAGAAGCATTGTTTTGGTGTAAACAAGTTGGTTGAAAAGAGCAGCCGGTTGTATAGTCACGGAGGCTTCAACTTCTTCACAGTGGAGTGTCTGAGACCTGGTTGGTTATGCCAAGTCCTCCAAGTTGACCAGAGGTTAGGGTGGATAGGGCCATGTGGCCCCATTCAAGGTCTCCTGGTTAGTCTCTGGCAGTGAAGGATGGAATGAAATCTTGGTGAATGGTTGTTCCAAGAGACTGCAGAGGGTTTGGGATAGGGTACGTCCATTTTCCATGAAGACCATTTATGTAGAGTAAGCTGCATGGTAGTCAGTGATGGCAACCTGCAAGAACCATTTGACCTAATGTGTCCATTGATCAGTTTTGATGTAGACATATTGTTCCATGCCTGTAGTGTTTTCTAGGTATGTGGTAAGACATCCATGCTTTCTCTCTCAGATCTTTACCCCTATTCTTTTGAAGACCTACTTGGCTTACAAGTGACATGAGGCTTCACCACCCACAAAGCTTTGGTGGCTTTGGGGTAATACTAAAAAAAAAACAGGTCCTTCAGTGATTCTGCTTCGAAAACAGCTTTTTAGGTCTTTCTGCTTTCCTCCTTCTGTAGCATGTCTGCAAACCATACCTGTATGTCAGTGAGTGACAAGTGGCATAATCCCATTGCATACAAAATTATGGCTATAGCCAACGGGTTGTCTTGGGTGGTGCCCTCTTTTGAAAGCACTATTTCTTCATTGATAAAGAGGCCAGTGGTTGATTGGCATGCATTGATAGAAGTCTTTCTCAAAGTGTGGCAATGGATGTTGATGCTGTAAAGCACAGCAACATGGTTGAGTGAATTTCATGTGTTGATGAATCAATGACGATACCTGCTTCAGTGTTGTTATCAGTAAAAAACTGCCTTCTATACATTGCCATTCCCTTTCTGCTTCTTACCAGCACATAGTAGTTCAGTAGAGCAGGCAACTGCTCATAGATCACTTTTGAATACCAAGGCAATGGCCTTGAGATTGTGTCCGCAGGCAATCTCTGTAATACCCAGGGTACCAACCCTAGGTTTTGGTCAAGTACGATCAGTATTGACACAAGAGGAAATGCAAGCCCGGCTGGATCTATAGGATGTGAAATTCGATGACTCATAGCAGCCAGGGATGAACAGAAGTTGTTGGATGCATCTGTGGATAATGTGTATATTCAATGTATAACTTCACCGTTTAAACCTGATGGTCCATCTGTGCCATATACATATTATGTGTAGGTGTGGCTGTGCAATTAGGTATATATCACCATGTATGAGCTCTAAGGGATGTGTCTGTGAATGCATGTGTCTTCACTAAGCAACACTATAGGATTTGGGGGAGCCTCTCCAGATGATGTTTCCAAATAAAGTGTAAAGTAATACATATTTCCCATACCAATCTTCATGCTAGGCTGCATACATGCTTGTATTTGCAACTTGTAGTTCGTAATAATAACGCACGGTGGGTTCTACTGCTTAATTGTAAAATTCTATTTGAAATTGCACCGGCCATTTGAATAAGGAAAAAATGACTGTTTAGCGTGCATATCAGCACATGCCGCATACAGGGGACATGGTACATGGAAAATGGCAAACATGGTATGAAGTTTTCCCTGCATGTTGTTGGTGGTGCAATAATAAATGTAGCCTCTTATAAATGTACTGCTACTTGTAGATTAATTGTAAGCCCCATTGTGAATTTTTTGTTATCTGCAGATATTGATGAGTGCAGCTTAAAGCCAAGGCCATGCAGTCGCCATGCCAAATGCAATGATACTTTCGGATCATATTCATGTACCTGTTTGGCTGGTTACCAAGGCAATGGAAGGGTTTGTCGACGTAAGCAAAGGGGCATGGACCCTTCAAAGATCCTTTCTTGAGCACTTGTTTGAATAATTGCTCTCATGTCTGGCTCAAATCAAGCCTCTTGCTAATGGAATCTGCCATGTCTTTGCTAGATCAACATGTTTGTAAACTTTCATGCCTATAGGTGAGCCACAACAGGTCAAAATCTCAACGGCCATTTTCTAGGCCCCTAGCATAGCTATCTCAGTGGGTTTCCTGGCAAAATTGTCACTAGGCAGCAGACTTTCTATTTATATCATGTCACCTGAAGTATTTAACGTAGTCCAAAATTCCCACAGAGCTTGGAGGAGCACCTTTTAATGCCCATTAATTAATATAGTGATTTTTCTAATCTTCTAAAGGCTTATCCATTTCTTGTCTGTTGTTGTTTGTGACAGCCATAAACTTTTGCCGTAGCAGTCCATGCCAGAATGGCGGAGTGTGTAAACCTTCCATCAACTTCTACACATGTCATTGTCCCGTCGGGTATGATGGCATACACTGTGAGAAACGTAAGTTAATTAATCAATGGTTTTAGTCAATATGCAGCTTTAATGAAAATGACATGTTCTCGCAGTTACACCTGAAATATTACATGGAACATGTTTGAGTGAAAACTTGCAAAATGCTTTGGAGGCACATAGACAAATTTGTGGTACATTGATAAGTTGTTGTTCCAGTAAATATATGTGTGTGTCATTTCTTTATAATTAGTGGATGCATGTGGTTGACTGTGACCATGTATATGTACAGATGATGTACAAGTATGAGAATGTGTGCATGCGTACATGTGTTTCTGTATCTGTGTGTATGGAGTGTCTGCATGTCATAATTGATTCTGCACATGTGTGCAGTGCGCTGGTGAATTCCTATTCCCATCTGTGAGTGTTGGTGTGTGTACTGTTTGTCTTTGTTTGTGCGTGTGTATGAGTGACATCATCATTCAAAAATGTTGCATATCAGCTAATTGCCATCATTGAGCGGCCGGTACACATGCACTGTGTTTGTAAGAGATAAAGTTCTAAGTAAAACCAAACAGGCACTGGGCTGCAAGAAGCGACAATTTACATCCCCTAGACCTCTGCTGCCTATCACTTGCATACTTTGTGGCAGATTGCTACAAACGTTGAGGCCAATGCGCTTGCACCAAATTTGCCACTAAGTGGGTATCCAACCATAGTAACATTTCCCTATGTTATTGACATGAAATGTAGTGAATGCATTTCATATGGAAGGAGCTGTACAAAGGAAATCAGCATCCAGGACTGTGTGAATGGGCATATATTATCGAGGTGCCTCACACTAGATGCTGCCAACTGCAATTTCACTAGCCATTTTGACATGCAGTCCATTTAAGGACAGTTTGACATAGGGTAGTACATTCAAAAATCTCTGGCTTTCTAGGACTGCACCTCTCCTTTAAAACCTGTTTATTCCACGTGGTATTCTGCATAGTGATATTCAGATCTACATGTACATGGAAAGCAAAATGTTTAAAATTCAATTTGGTGAAACTTGTTTTGGGGTATGCTTTTACATGAGGTCGCTCATTATTGTGTTAGCGTGATGTTCATTGGTCAATCACCATTTTAGAAACATCAGGAAATGTAATAGTGAAAGCATGGCTTGGGCCTAGGTCAGTGCATGTGGTCATTCTGGTGGTATGAAGGTTATTGTTAGAAATTAGCCTATCTGGGTGTGATTCTTCCATCTATCAGTGCTCATTATGCATGTGTATGCACTTGTGTGTATGTGTTGTGTACTAGTATTTCTGAATGTGAAAACTGATTAGCTCTATTTTAATATATCAGTTTTCACTTTAATCTTTAACTCAGTCATCTCAACACCTCCATTCTAAGAATATGCTGCTTTCCCTCACTACTACAATAACACACAGACACTGCACAATGCTGTACCTCCATATATCCACCGATCTCCTCCAGAACCACACAGCCAAACCTAATAATGGCCAGAAAATCCTGGGTGAAACATTGTTTTTATAAAGAGCTGTTAGCAGGAGAAACAAGTGACCTCTGCAAATGGTGATGGCTGTTGATGTCATTGATCCAGAGCATATGGGCATAACCCTGGTAGCCATTGACATAACATGGCCTGTGTCTACACCCATACTGCTTGCTTGAAGCTGAACGCTGCTGTCTGTTAACAAAAAGTCCTATATAGTAAAAAGTCATTTTTAGTACAAGAAAGCTAGCATGTCAAGATCAATTTGGTACCCTTCATTTGTTCTCCTTGAACATATTTGCTCAGATGGGCTCAAGAAGCTTGCCCAACCATTTTACTCCATTACCCAATTATACAATTTACTTTAGTGCAAGTTTTGTTGCAACCTCCATTAACCCTTTGTTCTGCATGCTTCATATCATCATCGGAGTTCTCACTTGACAGCTACTAAGTATACAGCGCTATGTGTATGCATATGGTGCTGCCATAGTGTCACTGTACGTACATTTACCCAGATAACATATTTACTGGCAACTTTTCTTGCACCCAATCATTATGCCAATTGCTGAACAGCCACTGCATGCCTTAACCACCTCTTTTGTCAAATGCCCTTATTCAGTCCGTAAAATCAGCACAAGTAGTGTCACCATTTTCACAGCATTTAGCCAATGATCAACAAAAGAAACAAGTTGTTTTATAGTCTTTTAAAATGCTGTGGCACAAACCCAACTTGATGATTTTTAAATACAGCACAATTGTGCCTCCAAGAATGTGTACCTCAAGAACATCCACGGGATACCTTAAAACTAAGAACATCCCAGGCTGAGTTTTCAAAACTAGAACATCCAAATGCTTTCTTTGCTCTTTTTACAATACAGCACATGTTGTTTCCCGAGGATCAGGCACGCATATGAAGTGTAGATTCATAGGCGAGACCGAAGTCATGACTGGCAAATCACAACCTTAAGCTTGTCACAACCTCGAAGTGCGTGCGTAAGGGGTTGTGATTTGCAGATTGTGCACGGGTGATGGATATGATCGGAAATTAACAACCTCTTAGGAGATAGGCAGTTTGTATGGATGACATCACATGTGAGTTGTGAGAAGCTAAAAATACTCATTGTTGGTTGGTCCTTCTTCACCTTCACTCTTATCAATGTCACCATTATGTGAAATGATTTCTGCGGTATTCTCAGCATCTTCCATTGTTTTCTCTTCCTCGTCATTACTTGCTTCACCACCACTCCCATCATCTTCAGCACTGAAGGAGTAGTCATTTGTGCCCAGCGGTCAAATATCATCATCATGGCTGCCATTGGTGATGTTTGATTACAACCTTCCACCAAGTACTTCAGCTTTGGTCCAGGATGAAAACTTCTTTCCCTTGTAATGTAACAATGCCACTGGTGTTGCACTCTGAGTTTGAAATTGTGCTTATGACACGTTGAGCCCTCCAATACCGAATCAAGAAGTTGATGTAGCTGTTCGAGGACCATCTTGTCACAAGGCTGTCACTGACCACAATCCCTTGGCAGTGGCAGTGACAGGCGAGTTCAATTTCTATACTTCTCAGCCTCATCCAAGGCGTCAAGAACTTGTTGCTTGAATTTTTGCCAAGGCATACCATGCCTCCATGATTTCGCTGCTCCACAGTCCTGGTTCATACCATTGTCTGCATTCACTGCTGCCGCTGCTTCCCACTTCTTCACCATATCCACCACTGTGGCCTCTAACACTTCAGAGACAGACATTAAATTGCCAGCATCTAGGCTTTCTGGATGGACATATAACTCGCTCTTGACAAGCTTCAACGTCAATGTCGATGCCTGACTGCTTAATGACAATGTGCACATACAGCTCAGGAGAGTTATAAGTTTGAAAATTACAAAACTGGCAATGCCTGATGAGGGATTTGTCAGTGCCTTGCTGTCCGCCTTTCTCCTCTACAACATGGCCCGACAGCAAGGTGAATTTTTGCGTAACCATGCAAGCAAATGCAGCTTGTTGTGTTGCAACAGCAGATGACTTTCTATTTCGATCCATCACTTGTCTCACCTGTCACCTGCTGCTGTAATAACGGTCTCTTCCGAGACAGTTCTGACCAGTACAGCACCATTGGCTGGTCATGCCTACATGTATACATGTAGCCGATCGCTGCCCCCCCCCCCCCCTCCCCTGCAACACAGATGTGCTAGTGCCGTGTAGACTACAGATGCTTCATGAACCTTGTGTAAGAACGCACGCAAATAAGAAAATAGCCTGACTTTTCCCTAATTAAAGCCATCACCAGCCTGACTTCGACTTATCGCTTTCTTGGAAGTGAGATCATACTCAGTAGGCAATTAGTAGTCAGATATGAACAGCAAATGAATGCAGATAATCAATGTACCTAGCCTATGTGTTTGGGTGCATTGTTCATCCAAAGAAATGTGTGCTTGTATGTATATATGTGGGTGCATAGTAAATGTCTTCAAGTGTGTTTGCGTGTCTGAGTGTTATGTGGGTGTATGTTTGTTGTTCGTTTTTGCCTCTTGTCTGTGAATGAGTATAACCTGTGTCTGTGATGTGTATTGTATCTGTGCTTGCATGCTAGCGCTTACAAAAATTTATACCTTAAAAGCATTGGAAGAGATTTGGTTGTGTATCACTTCTTGAAAACTTTTATTGTGAATTGTTTCTCTTTCTCCTCAGGTTGGCTTCAAACTGATGTCCACAAGCCTCTCCCTGAAGCATTACGCAATGTCACCAAAGAGATGCAAGAACTAAGTGAAGAAGCGAATAAAATGGTACATTCTATATAATGTTCAAGTACCCTAGAACCAAAACCAACTGTGTTGATGTAGAAGACAAGTCAGGCAGTACAACAGGGTTGCTGTGCAGACACAACCCACTTTAACTTTATTGCTACTAAATACCTAAAACATGCATCAGGATCACCTTCGATTCTCAAAACACAGTACTTGAAACACGAAACACTCTTCAAAATGCAAACATGAGTTTGCTGCCATCCTTGTCTAGCATTCAACACCATATATGGCTTAATTTGTATTATAGTGTGACTCAGCTACATCTGTTTCCACAATTTCCTCCTCTTCCTTGGTATCCTGCTCATGCACGCTCTGAGATTGAATTTGAAAATTGCGGATGCTTAATCGCAACCTGCAATGTTCTGTGTCTATCCCTTAACTCAGCTCAATGTGTCCACTCTGGGATGCCTCCAGATTTCACATGCACTCATCTGCCTGCACCATGTGTTTTCACAATAAGCTTATACTACATTTATAAAGTCTATTTTACACCTGCTTTCCACTCCTAGTACTACTCATTCTCACCAGATGGTGGGTCAATGTACATGGGGTAGGTCCCAGGCATATATTATTATAATATACATATATTTTATCCATGTATATATGTATATTATGTTATACATATACATAGCACATTACACACATACATGAATACATACATACATCTCATTACTACAATATAAATTGTGAGTGCTCAGTCCGCGCCATTCTTCGTTTTGATTGGTCCGTCATAACCATGGTGATGTCTCAAGCTCCAGTGCATGCCTGTATGTGTAGCTGTATTGCACACAGACTGTACAACCGTATACGTATTGTGTACAGAGTGTACAATTTGGCAGGAAACAATTGGCATGCAGGAAAACCCACACGGATAGTATTGCAAAGGAAAACGTCCAATTAGAATGTCGCCCTTTTTTAACTTTCAACTTCTGTAAATCTCTGAGTGAGCCAAAAGCAACCATGAGTGAAATAGAGAGCTTGAGCAAGAGAATGCCTTAAGTCAAGAGCATGAGTGACTGCATTGGCAGAGCATCAGCAGGTGCATCACATGCTGGAGCCTCGTTCATTACTGCTGATCCGCGCCGTGCCTTTCATGCATGACTTTCAGTGCTTGTCGCTTTCCGATATCTGTGTGTGTGTGTGTGTGTGTGTGTGTGTGTGTGTGAGTGTGTGTAATATATATGTGTGTTTATATATGTATGTTATATGTGTATATATGTATGTTATATATATATACAACAGCAGCAACTGGTTGGTTTTCATCAGTCGATCACATCCAGTCTATACAGAAACTGAAGGACACAGAGAGAGAGAAAAAACCTACAAAATTCATGTGTTTATTTATTTACATGTATGTGTGAAGTTATGTTTATCTTTTCAGCGAACAGAACTCCGAAAGCAGAATGCAGAGATCCAAAAACAGCAAAGGCAGATTGCATTCCTGAAGAAACCGGTAAGCCCTCCCGACGAATGAGAAAATTAAACTCTCCCTCTCCCTCTCTCTCTCTCTCTCTCAATGAAGATGGTATCGAGAAAAGCCCTGTCATTAGTGATTGCTATTGAGTAATCCTTGCTAATCATATTTTATGATGGTGATGATGATGATGATGATGATGATGATGATGATGATGATGATGATGATGAGGATGATGATGAGGATGATGATGATGA
>JAOWAW010125772.1:1474-11985 GCA_028565695.1 Nicola tetela
AAAAGGAGAAATCTGTCAAAGAGCGATGTCCACTTGGACGCGGGGAAGTGTTTCATCCTCAACACTATTCGCACCATATGAAACAAGCCTAGGAGTAGGAAAGAGTTAGTAACTCCCGGTTTGTCAACAACTCATCAATATAAATTCCCTTCATAGCGTTAAGGGTGTGTTGCCAGCTACGTGCTCTATACCATACCCTCCTTTGACGTTGTTTTCCATTGATCAGGGTCTACTCAAGAAGCTGCATGATCGAGAAGCCTTACGGAGCCTTTAAGAATAATATTTAATCATTCAATTATTAGTTGAAGTCATCATCATCAACACGTCATGCTCGTCTACTTGAACAATAAAAAGATCCCCTACAGATCCTGAAAGCGGTGAACTTTGTGATAAGCCGCGTTTTGTCAAAAAGCTCGGGTCAATATTTGATCAAACCCTATCAAGTAGAGCTTCTCCTAAAAGACCCCAGCCCGCACACACGTGTCGCCCCAACTTGCCACCAAAGAGGAAATTGAAACTACCAGTGTGTTATCAGCTATCCTTACAAGAATGCTGAATGCATCCAGTCAAGGCTATGTAAGAGCAAGGGGCAAGCGGGAGTAAACTTTCGTTTCCATTTACGATGCCACACAACGCGTTGAGTCGATGTAGATGCCGTTGGCAAAGATATTAGCTCTCTTGCAAGAAACGCGTGGGAAGATGCCACTTGTGGGTGGCATTTAGTCAAGTAGAGGATCTGAAGGGGATAAAGGGCTATCGCCTAACTAGTTATTATGCCCTTTGCTACACTTGGCAAACTGCGCTACGATCGAAAACGAAACCTCCCGCAGGTGATCGTCCTTTAAAAAAAACTGAGTTATCCCTCGGCCTACAAATTTCAGATACTATACCCAGAGGCAGCTCTCACCAGCAGACGAAGTAGTTCAGAAAACTTACCATCATCATATTCCCCTTTCTCACCATTCGAAGAGCACGCACTTTCTGTATAAGTAACAGAACCAACGATGAGCCAGATGAAAGCGTTGGCCAGAAACAAGACCTGTTTATTGGTCATTCCCATCCTACTGAAGAGCTGTATAGTTCAGGAGCATACAGAATAGACACTCAACCGTTTTTACAAATTTAAGTTGACAGCTGAAATCGATATTGGTATCTGCACGACAGAGGAGAATAACGTCGATTTTATACCTTCCTTCCCATTTATGTTCTAATACGCGGAGCCCAGGTTACCACCTACCGCGAGCCACCGATGAAGAAAATCTTCCCAGGGGAGTTTCACTGCTGATCTATTTCGAGAGAATTCGGTAGACCCCTTCGGTCCTGTCAATGGCCGCCCGTTAGTAATGCACGAAGAATGTAAATTTAATCAAAGAGCGGTGAGTAGCAATCAATCGCATTTGCAAGGCGTAGACGCGTATGTTAGGAACGTTGACGGAGTGAATCAGCTGTCCGGATCCAGGAATCGTGCATAAAGCATTAGCCTCCTAAAAACTAGATATGTCTGGAGAAGAAGCCACCCAATTCAACCCGATCAAAAGCTATCAAAATGCTGTTCCGGTGAAAAAGATGTCATGAGACCGTAACGCGAGAGGAAATTATCATACCACTCTTCGTTTCTGGCCTCTTAAGATTTGCCAGGTGCTTGAGGGCGAAAACGTTTGCAAAAATCAAATGGTTGTCTCCACGCTCACCGTGACGGAAAGACGATAAAAATACCCCGCTGTGTGCTTTACAATGGGACCTGTTCATGTAACGGAAACACAGAGCGTCTAGGAAGCAAATTGGGAACGGGCAGTGGAGAAAAGGTTCAGAGGTTACTGTGTGCTCAAGTCATATGCAAACGTAAGACATACGTAGCGTTCACGCGAAACAGACAAACAAAAGGCTGTCGTACTTCATTTGGGTTTTTGTTCGGGGAATTAAATTTTTGGATGGAAATTTGTGTCGGCGTACAATGTTTATCGAAAGGTGAATTTCTCCGTCTGGTTTCCTTCTGCGCTGAATAATTTTGGGGAAGCGAAATATCTGGGACCAAGGGGGTAGGCCGCGCTTCGTCGTACGGTTAGTTGAGACCGATTATTTGTAGAATATAGCACCAAAGTGCTAGACTGGCGGCTTGCCAGACGTCGAGTCTTGCATGGGCCTAACGGAAAAGATCTCGAAGAGTTTCTCAAGGGGATTGCATGGCGCTCTGAAAGACAAGCAATATGACACAATGTTTGGGTCGATCGCTGCTATCGATTTATTTTGTTATAATGAAAAACGTACCACTCGCCGATGGCCGGGCCGGATCTGGGCTGGGTCCGGTGAGCCGGAGTGGTTTATGCCAGAGCACCACGGGGTACGTAGAATCACTCAGCGTTGTATGAAGTCACTTCTCCGCAGAACAACCCCGCAGCGCCTAAACGGCGCTAGCTCTGACCATGATCTCGCTGACTCATAAGGCTAAATGACCTATGCTGGCGAATTTAAGTTTCCTGCTTCACCCATCGTCTGAGAGTGCTATGGAGAGGGAAATGATATAATCAATAAGAGTAATAGGACATCGGAAGACCATCCTTGCTGGAAGAATCATAAATCATTTTCTCTTTTACAGCGGCTGCGGTGCGCAGCGGACTCAAACCTACGGCGGTCCACCTAGCCGAACGAAAACTCACGATTTTAACAGCTCCACCAATCCACCGGTTCAAAAATACTGGCTCTAAAGCGCGCTTAGTTATAATAAATCCTGGGCCTCAGATCGCTGCGGACGGATCGTGCCGATAGGTAATGTCCCAATACGGGCCTTGAAACCAATTTTATATTGAACTGGCGGATTGGTCGAGCGGCTAAGATCGTGATTTTTATTCCGCTGTGCGCTGGATCACCTCAGTTTCGAGTCCTCTCTGCACCCCGCCGGTGGCAAAAAAAAAACATGATTGGTTAATAGGATAAACACCTTGTTTGGATAGGGATTCTGCTTCTACAGTTCACTGTATAATGGCACATTAGAATCGTCTATTCCTGAAGGAGGTCAGAGTTGAGTTAGTTGACCTACCGAAACGTCACTATATGCCAACATAAAAAAGTAAAGAAATTTGAAGTACTCCAAGTAGAATACGAGAGTGTGTTTTACCGCTCAAAAGACTACAGCTCTGCTTAACGACAAGCGCACCTAACTGTCGCACAGCTGGCGATAATTCCTTTTGCCTTCCCGAACGTTAAAAAAAATAATACCATGTATCTTAATTGATGTCAAAATTGCTTGATACTGACTTAGTGATTTTAGTCGGCAATCTAAGCACATGGCGCCTTTTCTGGTAAACTATGCTGTCGTATTTTTCATTGCGGTGCCTTGCTATCCCCCCGTGCACCAACATTTACTGCTCATCACATACGTTGCGTTTCTAACTTAACCATTTCCGCCACTCTGTCTCCGGTAATTGATCGTACTTATTTTTAGGATGTACATGTACGCTTCCGCCGGCGGCTGATGTATGTGAAGATGGCGTCTCGGAGTCTCACGGGTTTTCGTTCTTTCCTCGTTATATCCTTGTCGACCGCCAAAATCGTCATTGAATAAATGCTGCCTTCTCAGAGAGCTCCATGTCGTGTAAAGAATTCAAATGTAAAAGAGGTAAAGATTCCAAACCAAGATGAAATAAGGATCTCGAATACCCACACGCTGATTTGTAACTTGATTCATTGTGGTGTACTCTTCAGCCTGGAGGGAGTCGAAGGGTAAGGAAACGGAAGTAGGAAACTAAACAGCGGAAACGGCCTCCGGAGGGCGAGACCAGCCGACCAAAAACGCGAAAGCATTCGCCGGTACGTAATGCACTGTAGTCCCCACTATGTAACGCACAACCCGCACAATCTCGGGAAATTAAAACAGATGATGGCGAGCGGCCGCTCCAGTCCAACGCCGAGGCACGACCGCAGCTCGGTATAGTGCGGGGGTTGGAGATCAAGTGTAGCTACTTAGGAGGACGCGGTAACAGAGATCGCTACGGACAGCGGCGCGTTTCATGAGCCTGAATCGTTCATAATACGTCTAACCGGTAGCATCCGCCTGCGACTGGTCATTATAGTCCACGCGCACCTACAGAGTTAAGATCCTCTGAGAAAGGAGAATTTTAGTCAGTTGTGCACGTGGATCCTTGCTGACACCACAGTATAGCCAGAAAAAGAAGATTGACATAACGGACATTTGTGTGGATGCATCTGTTATAACTAGAAAACATTATGGCGCTTTTGAGCGTTGACCTTGTGCACGTTGATTTGATAATTATGTAGTATAACAATGATTGCGTCGAATCGATTTTGTCAGCCTCCGCGCTGTACTCGAGCTCTATTGGTCGAGGAATGCAATGAAGGTGCGCCGTAGGTTGATGCTGTCAAGGGACACGAGCGGGACGATTTTGCGTAGTTGCAGCAGCAACGTATGCACGCGCTTGCGTCACACGAGGACCTGGTGACGTGGTGCTCGTTGGGCACACGACTATCTTCAAACAATCAGGTTGCGATTATCCCACGAGCTGCGAACGGCCAGCAAAGATAATTCAAGAGCCCAAAAAGGCAATCAACACAACAGTTCAAGATGAAGCCAACAGGATGGAGAAATACCGGTCTGTGCTAAAAACAGAACGCGCGTAATATATCCAAGAATTACTTCACTATAGAACTGAGCGCCTTTTACTTTAGCAGGCTAAAACATGTAGGAGATGCTTGAAGGAGACTAAGTTGTAGATTGCAAAGGTGACTTATTCCTTGGTTGGAATACCTAGCTCCATCCCCAGGCAGTACTCAATTAATAGTGGCACTTTTGAAGTGGCACAAGGCACAGATAATGGTAGATTCACAGTGGCTGAGAACTACTTACATTGGATGGTAGAGCAAGTTCCCCAAAATGCATAAAACGTCTTCTAAACCTGCCAGCAGAATAATTTTAACATTTTTGTATTTAATTACTGCTGCTTTTGCTCCGTAAAGCTTGACATGTTACCTGACAAGATATTACATCGTTTCCAGAAATCGCTGTTGCCGATGAGCAATATTATATCCTAGCAATTGGCAAAAAAAGAATGTCCATCTGCATCTTTGTTTTGTATGCTCCTAGCTATCAATTCGATATTGTTGTATTCCAGGAAAATGACTCAGAAGAATTTGCAGCCATGCAGCTTGTTGCGCCGCGCTGGCTACTTGCGAAGGTGAGTCTGCGACCGCAGCTCCTTGGGCCTTGTTTTGATCATGTTTGAATCATTAGTAGATTTGTTGCTAATGAGGTGACTAGCGCAGCTCCGATCACGAAGAGGGCGGGCTTGATTAACCCAACCTCTCTGTTTGTAACCGCTAAAAGTCCGTAGGGACGTTCAATTTTGATCATTAGCAGACCACTGCAGCCGCAGCGTGACTAACCAAGAGATAGACGGAATGCCGTTCTCCCGTCATGTATCCAAGCGATTGCTTTGTTGGTTGAGTAGGAGAGCAACATCTTTTGTTGTTTGTCGATCGCGAGCTCAATGCGCGACGTTTGCAGCTTGATGTCATGGCAAAAAGCAAGATTGTCGATGCAACTCTATTCAGAGACAAACAATGTTAACCAACATAAAAGAACTTTCAAAACAACCACAAAAGCTTTGGCCAGGCAGAGTACGACGAGTGTTGATGGGTAATCTCTATCTACTGCTCGTCTGTAGTGCAATCGGAATGCGGGGAACTGCTTGGAAAGGGAGAATCCCAAGATATGTTGAACCTACTCTTTCGCTGACCAAAGGCCGGCAATCTTTCATCTAGTACTGGTGATGCCTGCACACCTAGAAGCAGTCTAGTCACGTTCGTGAGCCAAAAGCAGCTTAAAGCATATTTGTGCATCTCACGTGGAACTATTCCGTTAATCAGTCGTCATCTTAAACTCTCTGGATTGCATCAGGCGCACGTGAAGCGCAGCATCGGCCATCATCAAGTAAGAGGTAGTAAACGTCGATTAAAGTTGCACGTCAAAATAGAGAAGGTCAGTGACGCACCTGAAGCTGGTTAGTTCTTTTAAGGGAACAACTACTTCTCCGCAGAGGACGAGTCTCGTCGCAAAGGCAATGACATCATGTTGAGTAGTAATCAATCTCTCCGAATGGAAAGTCGAATACTCTAAAAGCTCTTTCTTAGGACAAACGTTTCCGCCTATTCGTCTGCGTTGCAGAATGGTGACTGTCTGCGGTACCACCTTAACCAGCCCAGAGCTGAACAACGGAAGGTTGGTTGGAGTTGCCAGCCACAGAGTCCGCGGCCTCATCGCGATAAAAAAACCGCAATAATGACTAATACGGCGGTCGACCATGCTAGCCTTGACATGAGCTCGGATGCCGAGTTGTTTACGCGATTACAGGGTGTACTAGGGCATTATGCAAATCGTGCCGTGCGATCGTAGGAGTTAAATCTCCTTATCCTTTCCGCATACATCCCAGCCAGTTTGATGGAGATTCAAAATGTACTGAACTTTGTAAAATCTCACATCAATGCGAATCCAAGGTTCAATACTAGCAACGGCCAAATGGTAACCCCGCCCACTTCCACGCCCCCCCCCCCCGAAAAAATACGATTAAATAAAAAAAAACACTCATCAAGGAGTTCAGGGGATGTACATGTATTCTGCCTCACAGCATCATCTGCAATCTCGGTTCAGTACAACTACAGCAAGTTACTAACCACCGACATGCATCTAGGAATAATAATCACACATGACCTTCGATGGAGGAAACTCTTTGAAGGAGTCCTGATTCATGAAAGTTTGCTGCTTGGCCTTCTCAAGCGAGTTGGCCACTCTTTCACTCTCGAGCTCTCAACCCCAATGCGCTAACAAAATTCTACTTCATTTAGATAGGACCAATTTTAGAATATGCCAGATAGCCCTGGGTGCTCTTCCGCAGTACTTATAGGACAAATGCGAGCGAGTCCATGGGAATCTTTTGGATCGCCCTCTCTACTCTGACAAGAAATCACTTTCTATTCTTCTTCAATAACTCCAGTGGAGCGCCTTAGCTTCGAGACGTCGGTACCAATTCGCCGTGCTTGGGTATAGACCGCACACGGGCCAAGTTCCACCGCATCGACAGTGTGCTTCTTTCCCTACACGAACCACTGGCTACCACCTGCGCACACCACCAGGTCTCCTTATCCCAGTGCCACGCACACCCTCCTTTCGAGACTCCCGGCTGTTTCTCAGTTCTACACTATTCTTCCCGTAGAGATATGTGAACTTTAAAACCATTCATCACTCAAAAACTAGCTTAACACCTATATACTCACTCCTCTATACCACTGTTCTAAGTTTCTTTGTCCACAATAGATTGCTTGTACGTCACTAAGACCAATTATTGTAATCCCTTCTCTACACACCCTTGAAGTATTCCTTATAGCTTGACTGACTACAAACCGTTCGAAAAAGCATTCGCAGTTCCCTTTTTCCTCCTTAGCACTTAATCCTCACTCATTAACCTCTCTGCGAGATTTTGTTGGGGAATATTTGTCACGCCCAGCGCATGAGTAGACCTGTTAAGTGTCACATATTTCAATTCCGTTCTCTTACCCTGCCGAAAAAACGGTCCTATTCGAGGTCGCGGTCATTTACAAAGTGCCCCGTAATTGCATTTATATGTCATTGGCTTCATCTCGTCTAACTGGCTAATTTTCTTTCTCAAAAGACTGAGGAGCGCCGAGAAGGCTTTGGGAAATGTTAGAAAAGAGGAAATGGGAGCTTATTCCAACCTTTAACACTAATTTTTCTGTACGCACTGTACAGTTCCCTCGTAGCACCAGCATTCTAAGTTTTGGGGAACGACGTTTCGACTCATTTGACTGAGGCTTCACCAGGTTATCCTTTTGGCTAGGAGATTTCGCATTATATAGCCAAGTTTTGAAGAGGAGTGTGTGTTTTGGAGTACGTGTGTTTCTGTAGATTGCCTGGATCAATTGCTACGCCGATGATCTGGGCTGGCCGAATTATAACAGCCGGGGCAGCTTGTTGGCGTTTGCCTGTGCGTGTCGCTGGCGTCACACACCCACGCGCACTTGTGGGATCTGCGTTCGGAAAGACTTTTCTTTTCAATGAATCATTTTCTCTCGCTCGCAGGCGCAATTAAAGCTCTTGATTGCCACAATTGGTGCCGGCCTGGGCGCGAGGCGTTCTCGAAGATAAGGAGAGGACAAGGAGGAACCCCCGTCGTTGTTTGTAAACTCTTCGGTTTCCTATCTGACAATAAAAACGGATCAACACCGAGGTCAAGTGCCATTGTCATAGCTTTTATAGTGAACTCAATGCTTAGAGGATAAACCGTCACGGATGAAACAGAAAATCACCTGACAATTTCGTCAAAACGGAAGGCGAAAAGGATCAAGGTCGAATATCCGACAATATGATAGCTCTGAAAACCAAACTTTCCCAGTGTGGAAAGAATCCTATTTGTGGCTTGGAGACTAATCGCGATGGCCAATCGTGTTATTAATTAACTGACAGAACGAACGAATGATTCAAATCCAGACCGGACCGCTAGCCCATAGCCGAACTAAATGCGATAGTATATCAGCCTTTTTTTCAACCTGCGACAGGCTTCTTCGTCGTCATCATTGTCGTTGTCACCTTACTTTCCTCAGCTCCTTCCGAGTTGGCCAATTCCGAACGTTTTTATTTTTTCATTTTATTTCTATTTTTAAGTTGTTTCACGTTCTGGCACTGAGGCCTTCTGGCATAGGTCTCTCTAACGCTGGACTGCGAGTTTGATTGCACGTGTAGCGGTAGGTTTTAGGACAATCTTCCCTTTTCCCCTGAGCCAGAACAAGCACTCCATAGGATTTTCATACATAATAATTATGTCGTATCTGGCAACCAGTCTTTGTTATTGTATATTGACGGGCAATATATAAAAGGCAAGGTTCAGGAGAGACAGACCTACAAGGAAGCCTCAGAAGTTTCAGGACCACTTGAAGAAAGGAACAGTCTATAAACTCTCCCCGAGGGAGGAGATAAATTATCATAATTTATTACGATATTTCCCTTTTTCGGCTCTGTAAGTGCTTGATAACCTATTCAGGTAATTTGGGGAAGTTGCTTCTGCCCGTGCGCGAGAGGTATTCTCCGATTCAGGCCAAACAAGCCTTCGATTACAGCGGCAGTCCAGATAAGCTAGCCCTTTATTAGCGCGCACGTGCTCACTGCCAGTGGGACTTTCATTTACAGTCGCGCCTGGTGAGTGGGGGATTTCTCAGAGTACATATAGGGCTTGATTGACTCATTTGTAAAGATCATCCTGATTGGTAGCCTCTTTTTCGAAGCGAGTTAACTACAAGTCCGCAAACACTTAACAATAGCGCGCTGTGTGAGGATCGAACTTCAGGGATCCTGTGACCGCGGATAACGCCAAAAAAACAACAACCTGGCTATGTCCGGTGTTAGTATACATCGCTTTGGCTCTTTGGTGAATTTTTATTGCTTCCGTTACTTTGTATCATCCCGTCGAGAGGTCTATGTGCTATGCTTTCATTTGTCAGGTAAGATAAACATTACTTTTACACGCAGAGCAAATAGGACCAAACCCCGCAATCGACAGTAAGTCAATTATGGGTATTTAGCGAGATGATGACAAGGTCTTTTCCTCGCTAGGGTAGGAGATAAGAGACACACACGCAGCAAGCTCTGGCCTTTGCCAGAAAAAAGTTAAATCTTGTGAGATAACCAATACAGTAGCAATTGTCAGCCAGCTTCGATATAATAATTTGAGCATGGAGCTATTTAGGATACCCATTGTTTATGAATGCATGTAAATCATGTTGAAATCACTCTTGTCTCGGACCCCTCCTTTAGTGGGTGCTATCACTCCAGCCATACATGTATGTCCAGGGAGGTACTTATATACTCCACTTCTACACCTTTCCCGTAGCTCGGTAACAGCCGGATGCAACGGACTAAAAGTACCAACTCGTTTCGTTCACGAAGGGGAAACTACAGTCCGTGTTGGATCTGCAAGTGACACTCAATCACCAACGACCACACAGCTGCGGGTCGAAACACGAACCGACGCAAGCACAAACAATTCCCGGAGTCCTCGATCGATCTTGTCTTAGCAAGCCTTAACGTCCCAAACATAGTGCGGGTGGAATAAGCAACGCTACGGCAACGTTTAGCATACACAGCGATTGCAGCAGGTGTCATCTACACTCCCACGTTCTGAACCAGTGATCTCCCTTCCTAGTTACGATTAAACACAGCCTGTGGCATATTCAGCGCACTCTGAGGAGTCGCTCGATCGGCGTCACTGCTTCCACTGGTCTGCAACTGAAGTAGTCTGCTGATAATTTTCTCCTCTGAAATTAGCGAAATGGACGTTAAGGAAGATCGAAATGGCTCACACCCTACACGGAGGTCAGAAGCAGACACGCTAGCCCGTCAGGCCAACCTGCACCCCTATCTATCTATCTATCTATCTATCTATCTATCTATCTATCTATCTATCTATCTATCTATCTATCTATCTATCTAT
>JAOWAW010125794.1:0-11984 GCA_028565695.1 Nicola tetela
GTGTGTGTGTGTGTGTGTGTGTGTGTGTGTGTGTGTGTGTGTGTAACCATCTCCCCAATCATAAACCGCGCTTCACCTAAGAACCCTCAACAGCACATTGACATTCACATACATGTACTTGCTGAACGTTCTGAAGGGATGATATCAGTGGCTCTAGTTGGCATGGCAACAGCAGTTGTCCACGCCGACACAGTGAGCAGAAGGCCTGACCAAACCAGTCTGCTCAACCAGCCAAACTTCAGCTTGGAAAATGAAAAAAGCAACCAAGAGAGAAGAAGGCAAAATGATTATGTTCTCCCAATGACACCCTTCATTGGGAATCAAGACAACCCACAGGCAAACGGAAAACACCCTGCAAAAAAATTAAGAACCGATTCCCTCTTTCTATCACGTGTGCAGTTTGAAGCCCGTGGACAGATAACAGAACAGCCGTATCATTTATGTGGGGGGATAATTTTCATGTGGGGTAAAAATTTTCATGTGAGGGAATAATTTTTTTGAAGCAGTTCTCAGAGCGGAACAGTTCATACTCTATTCCTGGCAAGGATATTTTACCAGCAATAGCGTTTGCGCCATTGTCCCTTTCTCAAAAGGGGAGAGAGAGAGAGAGACAGACAGACAGACAGACAGACAGACAGACAGAGACAGAGACAGAGACAGAGACAGAGACAGACAGACAGAGACAGAGAGAGACCGGGACAGAGACAGAGACAGAGACAGAGATAGAGACAGAGAGAGGGGGCAGAGAGGGAGAGAGAGAAAGAGAGAGAGAGAGAGAGGGAGGGAGGGAGGGAGAGACAGAGAATACTAGTGGGAAGGAGAGAGTGAGAGAGATGCGGATCCGGGTGTCCAAGTCGGTGAGGTCCTACCAGTTTTTCAAGGCAATCATTGGGCACGCATGGATCGCTCGATTGCTACGCACCGCTGGAGACTATACGGAGTGCTGGCAGAACTTGGAAACCAGCCTTTGTGGCTTTGCTAGCACGTGCTCTGGATCCGCAGCCGCGTGTGCCGGCCAATGCCGCATCACTCCCGGCGTCGGACTACGGCTGTGTAAGATTATCATGGCAAATCCTCGGTCGTCAAATCCACGAGTCAAACCACAGGTCACATGCCAGCGTATTGTCCAAGACAGCTTTAAGCCCTGGAGTCTTGGGCACAGCCGAGGCAGACTCCCCCAGCGCACTACAACAATACAAGCGGAAATGGCCCTATAGTCCCTGTTTGACAGTATTCGTAAAGCAGGGATGCAAGTCGGCATGCGTATCGGGCAGGGGGACGATCGAGGCTGTGCGACTTGCCGAAGGACCAAGTATCTCAAAGAATGGCAGGATAATAGGAAATATCGTCATTGTAAAGGTTGAACGGAGGGAAAACGTTGCGGGAAGAAGGGAGAAGGGGGGGGGGGGAAGAGGGAGAGAGAATTAGATAGCCAGACGGGACACACAGACGGACAGACAAACAGACAGACAGAGGAAGGAAGAGAGAGGAGCACAAGGCATTGCTTCCTATTGCTCCAAATTTAAATCTTGTGATCTCATCGGCACGACACTTATGACAACAACCTCTGCGCAGCTGGAGAGTATATCCGTAGGACGCACAAGTCACCCCCAATCAACTCGAATGACAGCAACCGAGGTTGGTTGAGAAACGGATGCGCCGCAATCTTCCAGGGTCAATAATTTTGTACAGGACTCTATTGCAGTTAAAAAATATCCCTTGGAAAGAATAGCATTACAATAACACGTATGGTATGTGTATATAGTCCAAAAGTTCATGTCTTAGCGTGTCCTACCGGAAGGCACGTAAGAGAGCTGTTGATAGCCATGATTAGACTACCCTCAGCAGAACGGCGGGCTCTTGCTTCGCCACAAGCCGATAAGCCTCGAGAAGATGACGGTGTGTGTTTTTCTGTTTGACGTATCTGCTCCCCAAGCCGTTGACCCGACAAGCTGCGACAGAAATGGCGACGTCGAAAGGTTATACATTCAACAGCAGAAGACTCGAATGCAATCAATTGCTTGATGTTATCAGAAAAAAAGGAAAGAGAAAGAAAAAGCTGTTGGCGAGGAAAATTCAATCATTGCCCAGACGCGATGGAGACGTGAAATTCTGCCAGCCATTTACTCTGATAAATGCAACTACGGGGAGACCAGCACCACCTACATACTCTCAAGTGAACCTAAAACTCCCTCGCAATTTATGCGCTCCTTAAAATGACCTTAGTGATCTTAGGGGTGCCATAGCGCCAGCACCGATCTCCCAGGGCCGCGTGCTATTCCCCTGCGAGCAATCATATGTCCGTAGTTACACGCGGTTAGAACGAAATTGCTTTTCACAAGACACAGGTACACACACGTACACAAGGACACACACACACACACACACTGCTACACCAGTAAGTCGATCTACTTTATCGGCACCAAGGTGACTTTCTTACCAGAAAACACAAATTCGGGGTCTTGACTCTGACAGTCTGTCCAATCGCCTCGGGTCTTGGAATCCTCTGGTCGCACGTTTCTCCGGCAGCTCCCAAGATGGCCAGAGCGAAGAAAGCGATCTTCTCTCCTCCTGAAAATCAGGCTGACTGCTCTTGGGGTTAGACAAGCCACCAAAGAAGGACGAACTTGCCCATGGGACACGCACCTTGTCACGTACTAAGAGCAGGTGCTGAGATTTGTTGGAGCACAGCTGCTCCGTGTGTGTGTCTGATACATTGTACCAGGACAAAGCGCCGCGGCGTAGCACATCGTGCCCAGCCAGCGCGAATGACTGATTTTGCGTCATGCGGCATCTGGGCTGCGGCCTCCAGAAACCGCCGTTGGCCGTTCGTTGAAGACCGCCGGCTAGCTATGTTCCCTATCTTCTACCCTCTAGGCGAAGTCAACAAAATCATCGAGCAATTAAACCTGCGAGGAGTGAGCAAGGCTATGCATGCGACACACCTGTGAAGACTGATAAAAAAGAAGTTCTAGCACGTTAGGTACAGATGGTCTAGGGTGAGTTTCAGTAGCTCCGTACCTATTCCAGAATAGGATGAGAGGAAGACGTTTTATGACACCCTGTTCTAGCGGATTTCCATTGGGTCTAAAACGCGATCTCTTCCGAATTCGGTGGAGACCGTACACCGGCTACGCGGCCAACTGACTCGTGCTGCAATTTGGCTACAGGTCCGGCCATCTTCGTCCCCTCCGCGATCCACTGCACCCGCCGTAACTCCCGGCGTGCATGCCCTAGCCTCGGGCCATCCTAGAGCAACCTAGCGCGCACCCACCGTCTACGCGGAATAGCACGGTTGACTGAGCTCACCCTGCTCGGATAGCAGAAGAGAAAAAAGCTCTTCTAGAATAGGTAGGGGTCTACTGAAACGAAAGTTATACGGAGAATTCCCTCTCCCAAAATTGGTAAAGGTCTACTGAAACACGCCCCTGGTCACCGAAACGATAAGACTCTTCGATGTAATGTGTTTAGTTTACGTACAGTATACCCCTCGACGTGGGCGCCATGATTTAGGGCAAGAACATTGACGGGATAAAAACAACGCAATAAGGAATATCGGTCAGGAACAAAGGAAAGCGAACATCTTTATTAACACGCTGTGCTGTCTGCAGGCAAAGACTTGGGCATCATTGAAAACGTAAAAAGGATATTGAAACATCATACAAGACTACAAAGCCGTCCGCTTTCCACCGCACGAGTCGGAGAGGAAAGGTTAAAAGGCTCTTTCGTGACGTTGGAAGGCACGACGTGACGAAACGTGACGTGGATTGAGAAGTGGGGACGGGACGACTTCATGTCGGAAATCGACATCAGCATATTAGAAAACATGCGAGGATGGCAGCTCGATGGTGAGCATACGCGGTGATGTAGATCTACTATTGAGTTCTAGGATGCGAACAGAATGCTTGTGAGGCAAGGACAAGCGACGGTGGAAGTCATTTTTTTTTAGTTCAGTGATACCCTACGTGAAACTTACATGACCACTGAGTCACGTCTTCGGAAGAGATCGCCACCTCACTCAGGAGTTCTCAGTAGATTCAAGGGTGGTAGAACGCTTTGCAGTGCATGGAATGATACTGCGGCGTAGATAGCATTGCACTGCATATACGTAATACCGTAAAGAGAACACTCCCACTCCAGGCACAGGCCGTCTCTACTGATAACATTTCAATCCACTTAGTAACCGTTCAAACTTTGCCTCATCCCCTGATTGTAAATATTGACAATAGGCTATTATTATGGCGTCATCACTTCCAAGTTAACCAAAGCATGTGCTTAGACTACGCCGACCTCCATAATCGGGCTCCATTGTTAGATCAGCCACAGCCCCACACAAAAGGACCCCTTCAGTGAATCAGTAATGTCAAAAAGCAACAGACCGCTGTAAAATATCACCGCACAGTAAAAGGTACTTTCCCAGCTCGATACTGCGCGGTGCTGTATAAATGTACATGTGTATAGAGAACTGCACCATGACGTCAACTATCGAGCGATATATGGCTCGTAATTTAGTCCACATAACCTTTACCGGATTACTGGGTCACATCTTTAAAGAACGATCGCGACGTCGGCCTTGTTCTGAAGGGTTCTCGGTCATTTCAACAGTGGTAGATCTACAGGTAGTTTTTACTGTGCATGGAGTTTTTACCATGATGTTGATATTGCGACGCAGTTGGCATTGCAGAGCAAAAACGAAACACCGTGAAGGCAACATGAAAAAAAGAAACACCGTGATTGCAACATGTTGACTTGCACAGCTACTGGCTGTCGCTACTGATCTTGTTACTGTCCACTCACTAACCGCTCAAACTGTGCTACATCTTAGCCCGATTTTATATCTTGACAATCCGTTGATAAGGGCCTATTCGTTGTGCGCAATTGCAGCAGGAATGTATATCCGAATGTGTTCTGGAGCATGGTTTACCTTTGCGAATCTGACGGCGCTCATGCTGTCGTATGGATAATAGTCGTCGAAAAATGAGATTGGCGAGACTGCGATCGACAGTTTTAGTGAGCTATAAGCGCGTAGGCCAGTTGTTGCATTATGTAGCGTGCCAGCTGCAGACCGCCTAGCCTGACGGTACTTCCCGCCCTTCGAGCCTTCCGGAACAACTCCAGGGCCTTTCTTTCATTGTCCATGAGACATATCGAGGTTCGTGCTGCTGAGGCAGTGCATGGCTAGCTGTCGTCCATGCAGGATGAATTTGCCAGCTTAGTTAGAAAGTGAAGAGAATTGTGAAGTAAATGTTTGTGAATGATTACGGCTTACGTCAAAGTCGGGTGGCTCTGCCGAGTTCTAGCTCGGATCGAACAAGAGGAAGAACTGTATTTGTGCAGCAGACATACTTTGTCTAGAAGCTTGGCTGCCCACCAACTGACCGGTGCTAGAAATTTCCAGATCATCGACTTCAGGTTGTCCCTGTTGAAGAGCGGTTCTAGTTGTTCAGCAACTCTGAGTGGGCGTCTTGCTGTGTATGCAGGTTCAACGACAACCTTAGTAGCAATTCAATTCAGGGGCAAGAGACAGACCGGGGCGTCACTACAAAAACGCGGGTTGTTCTTAAGGAGTCGGCCTCTCGACGACCGCGCGAAGCTACTCGAACCCTCCATCACTTCCACTGGCCTTGAAACTCTCAGTGAATCACCGAGCACTGGCAGGCGCCTCTTCCCTACATGCGGGATTACATGCGCATATTCGAGATATATTCCGGCCACGAGCAGGAATATAGTATTATAGAATATGTATTCCTAGGTCTATCCTAGAATACCATATTCCCGTCCGGCATAGCAAATCGAACAGTCGTGATCTGTTTCCGGTTTGTGAACGTATTCCGGACGCAAACCGAGCGCTCCCTAATTGTCATTGCCTTTGAAGTGAAGCAAGGCATGTGGATACGTTGACCGTCAAAGGTATTGCCCCCAGACTAAAACAGTGAGCCCAGCAGTAGTAAACCTCAAAAGCAATATAGACCGCTGTCAAATACCACTGTTGGTTAAACGGTTCTTTCCCCTTCTCATGGTTTTGTGTCTTACCTTAGCAGCGCTTTAAGCAGATCGGCGAACAGTGCGTAAGAATCAGCGCGGAGCCTACGAGATGACGAGATGATCGCTGGACAGTCGAGGACGGCTGCCTCCGAACACTGCTGCAGGCTTTATATCCCATGTAGCCGTGTAAAGATAATTGCCCATTGAAACAAACATGTACAGTAAAAGGTCCTGCGATCTACATTCAAGCTCGCCAAAAAAAGGTTGGAGCGAGCCGGGTTGTGTATCACGATTAATACTGATGCTGTCGCAAGTTTTGCTATCCGGCCAGAAAATGGAACAGATTCGGTTGCACTTCACGCCTGTATGGGTATGCATGTGAGTGTGCGTTAAACGGAAAGACGCACAGGCATTCTTCAGAAATATGACATGGTTGCGCGGAGGAGATCCTATTCACGGATTCACTTGAAGCCACAATAGCGTGGTATCGCAATCAGAATACAACTACTGGTAATATCCTAATTCACGCAGTTAGATTTCTCTAGGGCTCGAAGGTTACTGTACATTGCCTGTCACTGAAGACAGAGGGCTTCCTATTTTCTTGTAGATTTCATACCCACGATTTCCATCCATGGTCGGGAATAGCGTTTCTAAGGCAATGGGTTCTATTTTCATAAAAATCTCCCATAGAACCAATAAGTCTCGCTGACGTGGGTCGCGCTCTGTTGAGCCCCACTTCGGGCATACAGCCTGTTTGCCGACACGCTAGCCAGTGCAGTGGGTTCGAGTCCCACCTACCGGAGACCATTGATTTTTTCTTCGTTCTTTCTCACCAGCCTTGCCGGTGTCCTAGTGTTCTCTCGTTCTAATTCTCTTTCTTCCCGTCGTTATCCCCTTCTAAATCGTCCCTCCTGTTTATTGTGCTCTTGTCCGTCCAGTCTTTGACTATGCTGGTGTTGTTTGGGACGTACGGATCCAAATCTGATAGATCAGCCCTTGAAAAACATTCAGTTGTCTGTGGCACGGGCCGCACTCAGGTACGGCAGATATGCTTCAAGGACGGATTGTTTGACAGTTCTAGCTTGGCCAAAATTGGCTTGGAGGCGGCAGTGAGAGAAGCTGGTCTTCTTTTTGGAAGCTACAATGTAATACAAAAACAGGTACCACCAAGACTGTTAGAAAAACTGTCTTCAACTGCCACTAACCGCTGTTCGTACAATTTGCGACATAACAACATGGTTGAGTTTCCTTTGTGTTCTTCTTCATCTCGTCTTTCTTTTTTCCTTCCATCTACATGTACCCTATGGAACACTTTACCTTCCTCAGTTACTGCTGATTCTTCTCTTTCTCAGTTTCGACATATTTAGTAGACAGTCATTTTGCTTCTGACCATTTTTCCTACGGCCTTACTGAGTTATAGTTGTACGTCCCAAAAGGAAATTCTCCTGATTAGTCGTGGCTACTAGGAAATCCTCTTCAAATACATAAATGACGGTGATGGTATGGTACTGTATGGTATAGTCATTTGATATGGCGTGGCATACCACAGTGTGATAATAGTATAGTATAGTGTAGTAGCATATAGTGTAGTCTCGTGTATTCCTGATCTCATTGCCCAACATCACGCAGAATATCTCTCTAAAGAGGAGTCTTTGGTCTAGCTTGTCTTGCCAAACCTTCTATCGCAGAGCTTCCCAGAGCAGCCTTGCAGCAAATCTTCATGAATAGCCACAGGAACAACTCTATAAGAATTAAAACAACACAAGTCCCTGAAAAGCTAGAGTTTCTTGAAAAAAAAGGAAAAATTCACAATTCTCAATAATACGCGCTGGGAGTTGAAAGTGCATCGTCTGGTGCTGTGCCATAGACTACAACTACAGGTACAATGAACATGAGGTGATGCCATCATAATACAATTAAGTTATTACACAGCAAATTCACAGGTGTGGTCTACATGCAAAGCCTAGCTACTTGAACAAAAGAAGGGTCGAATCACTGGTGATAGGAAGCTGGTAGCGTTCTAGTAATAAATTCACTTTTCTTGCTGACTCCCCAATGTGTGGCTGTGAGAAAGTGTTAAAAATTGTGTAAACGAGACAATAGCTTGCTAAAGCCCTCACACTGAAGTGATGGTGGTGTGCTGCAGAAATACATTGTCCGGTTTCTCAAGCAGAGTGGTACACGAAAGCGGATAGGAGCAAGACCAAAGTAGACTGGTATAACCTCTTTGCAACAGTTCCCAAGCAGACAGCTGCGGATGATGAGAGTTTCATAGCGACAGAGGGAGAAGTGCTGGTTGTGGATGTAGGACATTTCTTCTAGACCATCATCAAGAACAAATGTGTGACTCTCTGAGAGAACAAGAAGGATGGAAGTAGCCATTGACATTCTTCTCTCAACCCAAGTGGCATGGTCGACTGCTACCTCATTCTCTTCATGCTGATCGAGCACAACGTCCACTCCGTTCTCACAAAGAGCATGTGCAAACATACGAACATTTTCACTGAGCTCACAGCCAAGCCGAGAGTAGCTGATATAAACAAGTGGAATGTGGACTCTTTCGGAAGTTTGTGAGAATGAGGTAACATGATGATCAGCTGAAAGTATGAAATGAAACAGTGTTACAGTCAGTTTTGTGTAATCAAATTATATTTTCTGCATGACCAGCTCACCTGAGAATTCTCGTGGTGTTTCCTGAAGAGGAGTAGTGGTCACCTCACAAACACCACCACCGTCCCTTGGGTCTGAACACCCGAGAATTTCTTGACAGTGCATTGGTGGCTTTGGCTTGTTCATGTGAACTGTGTGCATGAAGGGCAGACATAAACAACACATCAACTGGAAAAATGCGTTCAAAACTTGTTCATCCCTTTGTTTTTGAAGACTACACATACTAGCAAACTTTGAACATCAAGAGGCAATGTTATAATCGTTGAAGATGACACTTGTAACTCAAAAACTGCCTTTCCATTATTCTCACCATGCAAAACGTTTGTTTTGGCTGAGTTCTTTCGCAGGAATTGAGACATGCGATGCTTGCAAAAAAATAACAGGAATACAGAGATGCACAGCACAATGGGCAGTGCCAATAGGAGCGCTGAAATGGAAGGTTCCTTGCCAGTGTTGTCCAGAACTAAACAAAAAAAGAAAGAGAAAAAAACAAGAACAACTAGCATAAAAACTTCAGTTGAAAATAAAGGGCATTACACCCTATTTCTCACCATGGTGGCAAATGGTCGCCATGACATCTAATCCTTACCATGATGACCAAACATGTATATATCTTTAATTGGTCTTTGCAGTTGGACTTACATTATCCATGCATGACGTAGACTAATTAATGAGAACCACTAGCATGTGCAAGACATGTATTACAAGTGTAGTACTTTTAGAACCTGTTTTGGTTAGATTGTGAATGTTTAGATATTCTTCTTGGTTTTCTAGTTTCATTCAATGTTACTGAGTCTGATTCATGTTCTGGACGCACTCTAGGCTGTTTTTTGCACGGTTAAAGTTTGGCTTTAACCAAAGTTAGCACACACACACACAAATGGGTATCAGCAGCATCATCGTTGTCACAGGGCATGTGTAATGCATTACATCACTGAGCACATTGCACAATGTAGTAGGAGCATGATGATGACACATAGACATTAGAAAGAGTGCCAGATGACATGCAGTCGTTTCTGCCTTCAACAGGAAACTGCAGTCAGTGCTGATAAAATTCTCAGTTTGAGAAATGCAAAGACGGTTCCTTCCGCCATGGCTGCCAGGTTATCATTGGATGATCATCATGTGGTATTTGCACCTTGTGGGCCATGGTGGACTATGTAGCTGGAGCAGGCCAACGGCTTGAGGGAAGTCGTAACTTTTTCTTTAACACCGCGGGCAAGCCAATCACATGCTGATTGACATGGTTCGCAGCTGTATCCCAGTTAGTTTATATCCCTGAGGTGGACAGGTATGCTGGGCACAGCTTTCAGTGCAGTCACTACAGCTGCTCAGCAAAACATCGCTCTATGGCTTATCCAAGCAGCAGGCCGTTGGAAAAGTGGCTGTTTAATTTCCGACTTTACACTCACACCAACCATAATGAGCTTGCAGCGATTGCTTCTCATTTGGCAGCCAGTTCCAAATAGTATTTGATCATGCATGCTCCGATAAGGGGCATAAGGTGCTTTACTGGTAGGCTTTGCTTTACAGCACAGTCAGTTAGCTTGTTTCCTTCTTTTGTTTTACATTTCCTTAGTTATTGCTTGTGCACTGAGTGTCCAATAAAGACAAAATCACTTCTGGGGCAAGAATTTCTTGGGGGTGATTCATGCTGCTTGAAGAAGCAACCACTAGTAGTGTTTAGGGGGTCTGGGCATGTTGGGGCTGTGCCCTGAACAGCTGAGCAGTTGTAAAGCATTGTTATGCTATTATACTTAGAAGTGCCTTCTCGCTCGCAGCCAATGTTTGCAATGTCAGTGCAATGCACCAGACACACCCCAACGTCTGAATCACGCCCAAACATGTACATTAAAAGAAAAGAAGAAAAAGTTGCAACTTCACTGTGGTATTTGCATCCTTAGCAGGATGAAGCAGTGTTAACCATGTACTAAGTATGTTATCTCTAGAGGTGAGTGAGGCATACGAGGGTGTAGTCAGATCGAGTGCCACAGATATTGAAGCGGCAGTGACACACTATTCAGTGAATGTCTCTCTGCCATTCTTTCCAGAACTTAAAATGGCAGCCACACATTCACTGATTAGCAAAACACTGCCACATTTTATACCTGCTACATACAGCTACATACAAAAGTTTTCCTGAATAGCATGATGCTGTCACTTTAAGAGAGAACTCAGTTTCAGAATGTGAGAGTTTCAGTGAGAGACGATAAAGCTTCTGTTGTGAAGGTTTTGTGGAAGAGCTCCTTGATGGAATAAAGTATCAGGAGAATGTGTCCCTTGTCTCATTTGTCAATGTGTGGGGTGTTTAATTGTTAGATGGAAAATTGAACGATGAGTGTGAATATTGTTACATTGCACACACATTCACTCCAGTGGACTATACACAACGTAGATGAATGGGTAGATGTATACATGCGTACGCATGCACACATACACACACACCTGTATGTACACACTTAAGTTATTTTCATCCAATCATTGGAGGTGGTACCTTGAGCTGATGTTGGATGAACCCCTGTACTCTTGATGGGTCTCCTTTGGGTTGTTGTAGACACCGATGAAGATTCTACAACCTTATCAACAGATTTTGAATATTGAGGTGAAGCTGTTGCTGTTGTGTTGAACAAAACGGCTCTAGAAGTTGTATTTGGTTGGCTGGGTGCAGATGTTGATAATGTTGGAACTGTTTTGTATCTGGTGGAGCTTGGCCTTTTATTCAAGTCCATAACAGCTGACGTCAGAGAAATGAAATCACTTGAATTTATGTTGCTAGAGCTTGGTGATGAGTCAACATGACTCGAGATGGACAACACACCGGAATTTCCTTCTGTTGCTGGTGGTTCAGGGAAGACTGTTGGAACCCTGTTAGAGTCAGTTGGAGCTTGCTGGACTATGGACGCCCAGTCCAACAAGGCAGCTGTGTATCTGCGTTTTTTTGACTTACAATTCCGCAAATTCCTCCACTCAGTGCCAACGCTGAGGATCTTCACAGTGCAGAGAAAGACAAATTGATCTCATTGGCAACTTCATAAGAAAGAACAGCATAAATGATCCTAAAACTGTAACCGTGGAGGTGAAACCACAACAGGGCTAACAAACGTTATTGCAATCAAAGAATTGCCATGCCAAGAGTGAGTTGTTTCAGAATCATAAGTTCAGGGAACCAAAACTGATTGAAGATGAAAGAATGGAAGAGTTGAAAGCTTCCCACTGTGTGTGCATAGTATAGGAGGAAGCAAAAAGAAAGGTGAAGAAGAAGAAGAAGAAGAAGAAGAAGAAGAAGAAGAAGAAGAAGAAGAGGAAGAAGAAGAAGAAGCTGATTACTT
>JAOWAW010125827.1:0-11982 GCA_028565695.1 Nicola tetela
ACACACACACACACACACACACACACACACACACACACACATACACACACACACACACACACACACACACACACAAGATGAACCATTGATGTTATGTAAACTGCTTTCAGCCAGACACTGTACTGAGTAACACTGCAGACATGTCTACTTTGCATGGAAAATGCTATGAGAATTACATCAGAAATTTTACTTCAGATAGCTACCTGTTATCATTATGTGCATGTTGTTCCGTCAGAAATGAAATGCTGTATAGACATGTGACTTCAAGATTTCTATATGCTGTGCTACTCCGATTAGTGATGATTACACACGGTCTGTTAAAGTGGCATGTCACACAAAACAGACTGGGTTGTTCCCATACCTACATGTGTGCTTTTTAATCAAGCCTGCATTTATGATCAACTAACTGTGCTCTCATGCTCTGTGTTAGGTTGCCTGGCAATAATTTAAAGTTCACCTAGTGGTATGAAAGAAAAACTACGCCAGGACTGAAATGTTAGAGCAGCTGATGTCCGACATAGAAATCAACACTCAGTAGACACACAAGATCAAAACATCTATGTTTATGCATTTCAATGAGAGTCACACACGGACAGTGAGACATCATGAACTGGAGCTATTTGCAAACAGCAGCAGCTGACTAACAAATCAGGAATTGGGCAACAAATCATTGATAGACAAGACAGAAAACACTGAGGCTTGAGTTTTGAAACATTTGAATGATAAGTCCAAGTTAGTCAGCTTGGACAACTACGGCACATGTGAACAGTCAGTCGATAGATATGAAAAGTGATGCCAGAGTATGTTATCACATTTATAACCTGGTATTAGAGAGGCGTGAATTAAAACTTATTGCTTCTCTTCAAGCAACGAGCAGAAAAATAAATGAAGAGGTATGATCATCACTCCCTGACCAACGATTACATCAACTCTGTCATCTTCTTGTACCTTTCGCTGTTGGTGAAAGCTGCATCTTCAGTTCCTCGTGACTTGCGCAGCCACGTACGTACAGCCATCATCGACAAGAGAACATGGAACAACCACAAACAAGTCACCCACATGCCAATCTGAAGAAAAACAGCAGGATGTAAAGAACAGGTGGCTGTGGGTGTCATCTTAGAAGAAACGTTAACTCTCTTGCCCAAGTCGGTTTTCTGCTGTGTGAAAGGTAGGAGAGTTCAAAAGTATGTACTGTTAGTTGTTGTGAGCATGACATAGTTGTCATCAAGTTGTGTGAGTTGAAGGTTGTTGTACTGACTACACGTAAAAGGTGTTTGGTAAGGTTATTTTTTGGCCATTGCCTGGATGCAAGCTGATCTTCAGAAGCAACTTGTCAGGGTTAGTGATCAGCCACTAGCTGCTGAAACTGTTGCAGTCAGTGTTGCTTTGTGTAGACGTCAAATAGGTCCGAGCACTTGGTGCACACTCTTTCATCTAGTCTAAGATCTATCACTCAAATAAAGTTCTGCATCCTTATAGAGGTCATCTTTCACTGCACATGTAGTGTCTCTCAACCTCAAGAAAAACAAAGCATGAAATCATTGTGGTCCAAGGTGTTAATCTGCTCACAAGTATTTTCTTAACACAGCATTGCATTCTGTAGTCTGTTAGTAAGAGTGAGATAGCATAGCTACATGAGATGATTATCTTGCCAAGCAACCTGCTTGCCAGCCATGATTTGCAATAAGGTGCATGCTTACACAGGTGGATTTTGCCAGCTTGCCTATTGACATAAAATGAGAACAATGGAATGAATGCCATGTGTTTGGGGTCAAGGATACAACACATCCCCTCCACATAAAACTGTTCCTTTTTTATCATGATGAATTCATTATAGCATGGATGAATATTTTGGGTTTTGTTGAACAATGCACTCACCTGGGCAATGTTGAGATTGTTATAAAATTTCTGATAGGGGTAATTGTCACCATCCTTGAAGATGATCTTTGCAGACGAACACGACGAACTAGAAAATTGAAAAGCCACAAAGTCTCCATCAGGTTATTGCATTCAGGCACAAAGTTTCAAGATTGACTCCTTTGGCAATAATCACCTATGAAGCTGATCTTCAACAGCCACATAAACCACTGCAATTAAAGAAGGAAGTGTTGTTGAAAACAGACCGGATAGTATTAGCATTCATTAACAGAAACAACAGACCCTATTCAGAATTATCCTGGGCACGAGGTTTGTGGCATTGCTGCTGTTGTTGGCTATAGGTTGGTAATGACGAAAGCCAAAGCTGCTCAGAGTCTTCTCTTGACTGTAGACAAGACAGACCTTGGAAAGTCATAAGCTTGAACGAATATCTTCGCAGCTGCAGAGGACCCTGAGTTTCAGGAAAGAAATAGTAATTCATGTAGCGATAAGGGAGATGATATTTCCAGTTGTTGCTTCTGCCCATTGTCATAGCTCTTCAACAAGGAGCAATATTCCTTCACAGCTTTTTCTCTTCAGTTGCCGTCATAGTGGGCGTCTCCGTTCCCTACAACCTGTGCTAGTAGATCTGACAGCTTATCAGTAAGTCTTCACCATCTCATCCATTTTTGATTATGCTGCAAAGTGTTCTTCATTCCTGTTTCCAGCTATTTTCCACCATAAAAATCAGCCTGATATCACCAGATTAAAGTCTACTGTCATTGCAAAGACAGTGAGGGCCGAGGCATCAGTGTAAACTCTTCCTTTTACACTTGGGTGGGCTAAAGGGCAACACCTGCTCCTGCTCAACCCAACAAATTGTCCCCATTGATGCAGTGTGTCTGAATGAATGATCTCTTGACCAGTGAGAAACAAGATTCCCGCAGAGCAAGCTGGTGGTGCTCCAATTGTGATAGACAATCAGATAAGAAATCTCAGAGCAGAAAATGGGCACTCTGGACAGTGCTTGACTAAATCTTGAAACAGGACCCTTCATCTCTACGTCAACAGCTACTTCCTGCCACACTTCTTTCCGCGTCCACTAAGGGCTAACGTGAAAAAGATGAAAACTGAATACACTCCAGAAGACATATCTCAGTGGTTATGGCACACTGGCATACAGCAACAATCATAAGGAAAACATGCTGTACATTTGCAGAAGATAACTGTTAGAGGACCTCCAGAAACCAACAAGAAAGAACAGAGCTGCAAGCTAACACAACGTTCTGGAACTAGCGCCAGCCAAGAAATGCCTGAACTTTGTGCCCAGACAATAATTCTGACTAAGGCATACTAATGACAAAAGTAAACAAGTATCAACCTGCTGTAAAGGAACTTACGGCTTATCCCAGCTATCTTCTTTCTTATATAATGACTTGTCCCAGTCTTTGCCTAACAATCGAGAACAGGCAATTGCCAGACCGGCGGACATAATGCTAGCACCAGCGACAGCGACAATAAACGCAGGTATCACAAAGAAAAGCTCCACCATAGAGCTGAATGACGCCCTGGACACGCAAAAGACATTTCCCAAATTGTAGATTTACCAATATAGCCAAAGGGTTGCACAACAACACACCCTGCAAGTTATTTCCTGTAAAATCAACTGAGAATGAATTCTACAGTCACACCAACATCACTACATTTTAATGTGTTCGCATGTTCTATTTCATGCACTGCTTATGTGTATATGTTTATGTCTGTATGTGTGTTGTGTGTTAGTGTGTATGTCTGTAAGTGTATGTGTGTATGTCTGTGCATGTGTATTATGTGTGTTGTGTGTGTCGTGGTGTGTGTGTGTGTGTGTGTGTGTGTGTGTGTGGGTGTGGGTGTGTGGGTGTGTGTGTGTGTGTGTGTGTTGTATGTGTTGTGTGTCATACATGCCAACCCTCCCGATTTGACTGGGAGTCTCCCGATATTGCAATTGGCCTCGATTTTGACCTCCCGCCCGATTTCGGAAATTTCCGCTGCTTCTCCCGGTTTTTCCCTTTGACCGGCCCCTTTAGGCAAGTCGGGCCCAGCTTTCTGGACGAAAATGGCGATTTTTGGACTTTCCAAAATTCCTGCGCTCTGATTGGTCGCTTGAGACAAACGTTGGACCTGGTATATATATACGTATGGTGCATGCTGCCCTTCATATACAAAGCGCTGAATGCATACGCGCGGGGAGATTTCTGATCTGCTACACGGTCAGCGGGGTATGATGGTTGGTAGATCTGCTATCGTGGTAGGTTACACTGATTGTGACGAACTCAGGTCTATTTTGTGCCTACCGTATTGTGTCTCTATTGCCTCTACCGTATTGAGCCCAGCTTATCGCGCTACATGTGTACGCCGGCCCACGCCCTCGATTGAGCCTCGCCTTAGCCTATAGCTGCAGCGTCGCGCTCCATGTCAGTATGTGCTAGCCCTAATGTTGCGCTTTCTCTAAAAAAAAGAGGTTGGAAACAGCGCGTGGCCAGCATACTAAGTCCACCGTCACATGCTGTTTAGGACTTGCCTGTCCAGTCTTACGTCGTGTTCTATTTTCTCTCCACTGGGATTTCTCCTTGATTGAATGGAGGACGGAACATCGACCGCGACAGCGTCGACTGCTGCTGCGCTAGCTATCTTTGCGTTTGGGAATATCCTTCTAACTACTGTATAGTTTGAATTGGTGGAATCTTGAGGTTGTTGATGTTATGTCAGAAGTTGTATTGTCCAAAAGCAAAGAGAAGGCCTACAATAGACCATATAAATCCAGTAGAAAGACACAAGAGCACCTGACTTTAAGCGACAATAACACAACCAGCACAAGACTAACACAGCGCTAATCACGTGCACCTGACACAATAGTTGAGATAAAGGAAAAGGTTTTGGTACAATTTTTTTTAACATTTGGTAGGCTTTAAGATCACTACGAAGTTTGCTTCGACGAGTTTCTGTCTTCTTTGTCGCTGATGGCAAACGCCGACCCGTTTCTCACATACGCCAATCTAGGCTGCATGCTTCAGAAGGTATTTCCCGCCATGCCAAGGAAAAGGAAGCTCGTTGATGGGAAGCAAGTGTGGGGCTACCCGTTGAAGCGGATCCGGCCAACGGGCCGATCAGAAGACGTGACAGTTCCCGCAGATTGGGTCTGCGTCAGCACCGACACCTCCTCAAAGAGGTATATCCTCCCTTCCCTCCTGTCCCGTAGTGACTCCTTTGCGGATCGATGTGTGTCGGTTCAACCGGATGGAGAATGTTCGGTCCCGTGTTTAGGAGAAACGTTTGAGGTGGAAATCCCCACCAAACGATGAGAGCCCTGGCGCATGGCAGAGCTACCCGAAGGAGGTGCTAGCGCTCAATCTTGTTGGCACATTGACGTTATGCTCGGGAGTAGACCTTCACATTACGTAATCTATGAGTCACGTCGTAGGACTAGACAGGCAAGTCCTAAACAGCATGTGACAATAACTTAGTATACGTATGCTGGCCATGCGCTGTTTCCTAACCTCTTTTTTTTAGAGGAAGCGCAACATTGGGGCTAGCACATACACTACTAGTTGACATAGAGCGCGACTAAGGCGAGGCTCGAGGGTGAGGGCCGGCGTACACATGTAGCGCGATAAGCTGGGCTCAATACGGTAGAGGCAATAGAGACACAATACGGTAGGCACAAAATAGACCTGAGTTCGTCACAATCAGCGGGGTATGTAACCCAACCACGATAGCAGATCAACTAACCATACCCCGCTGACCGTGTCTGCTACATAGTAGAGCATTTAGTTCATGCATCACCAAGCTGCATGGCCATGGATGGCTATGTATGCAGTAAGTTCGTAGATCTACGCATGGACGAACTTGTGTAGACAGCTGTATAGACTCCTTCCAAAAATGTATACTACAGTAGATCTACCATGCAGCCGCAGCTGCAGGCACACTGACAAAAATCATCTTCAACCAACGTTCGAAACTTGCGGTTGCTGGGTGTAGTCGGTTGAAGTGCAAAGCTTTCTACGCCTCTCCGTCTTTTATTCTATTCCCTTGGTCGGCCATGACCCATGGCTGGAGTAGACGAGACGATGAGTACGAAGGAGAAGAGAAAATCTTTCCTCAGTCTGAACGTCCTCGCGAGTACGCGCCAAAGCTCCCGGAAATGCAACATATTTACATGTACGTGTCACCATTCTGGGACAGGCTTTCATCGATATCTGTATCACAGTGTATGTATCTCTATGACTTATTTGCAATTGAAGACGCCTTAATAAAGCATCAGGGAAAAAACACTACAACATTATCATGGCGTGGCTAGCCAATCAGTCTGCTTCAACTGAGCCTTGTGTTGATTAATTGTGAGCTGTTGTTTTGAGCCTTGTATTGAAAGTGAGTCGTTGTTCTTATTTTTTTCCTTATCCTTCAAACAAAAAATCAGTCTTGATCAGCAAACACTAATAGACACTACAAGTATAGTGACAATTCGCTGCTGGTGTTCAGTATCGAGAAATCAGCTACCCTGTCGCAAATACTGATAAAAAGCGCACATTTATTGCGTTCCAGTGGGGGGATGATGGTCCACCGGCCACGGATAAAGATCCTCCCGCTTTTGGAAATCTCAATGTTGGCATGTATGGTGTGTGTGTGTGTGTGTGTGTGTGTGTGTGTGTGTGTGTGTGTGTGTGTGTGTGTGTGTGTGTGTTGAGTTGTGTGCTGTGTGTGTATGTGTGTGTGTTGATGTCTGTTAACACCTAGTTGCAACACAGCTAGAAATAAAATATCTTCCCAGACTGCACAAAACTGTGACAGTCTCTTCGTCAATCACTCTGTTTCTTATAGCTTACATGTATGCATCACCTCAAGCTGAGGCTGAATCAGGGAGCATAAAACTGCAAGGAGCTAAAGGCCGGCAAAGCAAGTGAAAAGAAAACGTTACCTGGTCAACATATTTGAAGAACATAACGCTCTGTGGTGCAGGAATTGTCTTTTTTATTTATTTCCTGACGTCTGACACCTGACGATTTTTGAGTGGCCAAAGATCTGTGTGTGCACTCAAGCTTACATTTCTCCTGTCTGGGTTTTCTGGTGCAATCATACCACCACATCTATTACCAGTGCCTTGTTTAATGGCTACTTACTCTTTTACTTTCTCTGCCTGGATCTCTCTGAAATGGGTGTGTACGTAAGGGAAAGCTATATTTTGTTGATAAAAAAAAGTACTTCAACATTTCTTAACCCCCTCCCCAAGCAGCTTACCCCAGTGCCATTACTGAGATTTGTTGTAGGCAAGCTCCACGGTGATGGCCCATGCGAAGATAGCCCCGCAACAAAATTGCCAGTATATTACTAGCCCAACTCTACTACTGGCTTCACTGGCCAAGAAAAAACACAAGCATAATGGTTTCTCTCAACATGCCTCTCAAGGACATTCTAACTGTAATATAAACTTAATACTATTGCATAATAATATAAAATTATGCTGCAGGGAGAGTTCTATGTTATTTGAAAAACAGCTACATTAGTGTGGTTTGGCACATACTATATGTAAAACCTGCAGAGAGAGTATCACCGGTCAAGGGCCAGGGGTGGGCACCAGTGCTTTACCTTCCCCTATGCACTTTCTTATAACCCGGTCTAGGGTAGGGTCTACAGGTTTTGTAAAAACCTAAAAGCCATGTAGTTTGATGAAAAAGGGAACAGAAAAAAAACGTTCACATTCTCTTTGAGTTCTTCGATCAGGAAGGGGAGGTAGATGTTCTTCTCTGTTTCTGTTCCTCATTGGGCAGTTCAAATTTTCCTTTTCGAGTCGGAATCAAAGCCTAGTTGAAAGGTGAGGGCAACGTTGATCGATGATACGAGCATCTCCTGTATCTTACTTGGCTGGACTCATCTATGCAAACAAGACTCTCTTGAGAATCATTTTCTAGCAACTATACCCTCTAACAGGTTGATGCAAATGGAGTTCAAAGACGACGATCCCCACATACATGTCATGATCACTCTTTGAAGTGTGTGTACATGCATGCACATACAATCGATATACTATCCGGTGGCATTTTACCATAGTAGATCTACGGATGCTAGGTGATTTGTCAAGGAGAGAATCCAAGTCGTGTACATGTTGTCACCACTCATAAAACATAGTCTAGGTCATGAGATGGCAGCTGTACCTCTAGCCCTGATCACTACGGGGCAGAAAATGACTTGGATCATGCAAAGGCGTAATATGCATTATGTGCTAGAGTCAGTCTGGTCAGAAGTGTAAAGGGAACTCAGGCTAACTGTTTGCACACAATCTCGCGACACTGTAGGCTTCTTTGTTGGGTAAGAAAATACCAGCTGCAGGGCTGCATAGAGAGATGCTGATGCTGATTACACCGTAATCAATATCGTAAGTTGGTACTCCATGAGCATCAGTAAGTTTACAATGTCAACTAACTGTTGTGGTGCAGCTCCTGTCGTGAATATCAATATGGGTTGGAAAGTTGAATGCATCGTTTGATCACTTGCCTCATGTCTTGATGTGGAGTCTCGTTGCTCGTGGGTAGCTAGAGTGAATTGGCCATGAGCTGTCACATGTACTGATGTAGGATATTGTCCTATGGACAGTGCTGTCTTCAGAGCATTTTGCTAATAGTCATGGAACATGGACCAGAGATGGCCAGATGTTAGCTGTTGTGTTTCCTCGTAGAATGTGCGTGTCATTGCTGCCAGGCCATGTAACTATTTTGATCACTCTATATCTTTCTGGTTTTCGGCTGTCTCTCTCGGGCGCTCTGTTTCTGGCACAAGTTCTCATTACATGATGTACACATGCATGTTTTGGATATTTATGTCAGAGTGAGAGAGAGAGAGAGAGAGAGAGAGTACATGTTCTCAGTGCTGCTTTCCCAATGTCCACATCAGGAGGTTGCTGATCTAGCACCCATGCAAAGAGATTACTGATGCATCCAGCTCAGTAGAATGTTGATGTGATGTAATACAGAAAAGTGCCAGCTACCTTCGCAACTATTTTCTCTCTGTCAAAGTTTCATTGGACATACACCATGAAATATCTGCCAGCTAAAAATTCAATCATGCAATCAGTTCACAGCAATAGTGACTCACAGCACACAATGTTATGCATAAAAAACTCAGTTAGAGTAAAATAAAATTCTGAAAAAATTTATTCAGAATGCTACACATTTTTACCACCAGTTTTCTGTTGGATATGCCTAAATATTACTTCCTAACTCAAGCTGGGATAGGCCAACGCAGGCAACGTACACTACTCCATGTAGAATCTCTTCAATTCTCAGTATCATAGGTCTTCTCAAAACCGCTGCCCTGAGTCTGATCCCATACCAACAATTTTTTGTCAAAGAAGAAGAACTTTGAAACTTCACTGTAGCACAGTCACATCTTTCTGAGCTTGCCAACATGGACATGCCAACATTGTGCAATGAGACCCATGGACTGTCTTTGACAATCTGCAGTTGGAAAACCCTTGCCCACTAGGGGGCAGAAACTTTGTTTCTGCATGTCTTGGCCGATTCAGCTCATGGACTACCATGTCTTTGCGCAATTTTGAGTAATTTTTTCCTGCAGTGATCTGACCTAGAGGTACAGCTGCCATTTTACAAACTGGCCTATTCATCACGTCACTACAAGGAGGCTAGGACACTGACATGATCATTTCCGGAATGATCCAAATAGTAGAGTTACCTGAATAAGCATTCATTGCAATAGATAAAAAAGAAAGTGCCTGCACCGCTGTCAGTGTCACATCAAACAAAATCTGATTAGTCTGACTCATAAGTCAGGCCCTCAAGCTTGCAACTCATCATTAACGCATTCATGAGTGGTTGACTCGTCAGATCTCACCCTAGATTGTACTTGAGCCCAAATAGCAACGCGGGTTGTGATTCATCAAAATTACTGAATCACCTGACCTACCTACTTCTAAAGATGTCCACATGTTTCCTGCAAGTGCCAGACCTCTTTCTAAGCTATAAACCCACTGAAAAACAGAAAGGCCCATAATAGTAGCAGGCCTACACAATTTTCTACGCATCTTACCTGCCAGTGTGTGCCAAGGCTCCCCATTATTGTCAACAAAAACATCTCATTAGTCACCGTAGAAAATATCCATTCTTACAATACACTACGACTGAGCTTAGGCAGTAATACTGATGGTTTGTGCAGCCTCACTCACTTATTTTGTCCAGGAAACAAAAACAAAACCACACTCTACTATCATCATTTTGTAAGGTGAAAATGCAGACCAACAATAGACCTTATTCAGAATTATACTGGGCATAAGGTTTTGGGCATTGTTGCTGTGGTCAGTAGTGTAGGAAGCAAGGGGCTGCAACCCCACAAGTTTTACAATGGGGCAAAACACCCTCAATTCAAGCATGAGAAGGATCTCAAACTGGTCTCAAATGTACACAATTGCATAATTTTGCATGTTATTTTTCAAACATTGCCAGGTAGCATGCTCCCAGACTCCCCTAGGACAGCCCAGGCTCTGCCCAAAGAAAACAGTTCCCACAGCCCCCTGCTGAAAAACATCTTCCTATGTCGCTGATTGTTGGCCATAGTATGGGCTGGTAAAGGCAAAAGCCAGGGATGTTCAGAGTTTAATTGTAGATGTGGACAAGACAGACCTTGGAACATCATGAGCTATGGAGAACATCTTTCAGGATAGAAATCGGAGCTTGTGCAGGTACAAGGGAGATTTTTGGAGTTCTTTCCACTCTAAGCGTCTCGCCACAACTTTTCAACAAGCGTGCAGTATTCAAAGTTCTACTATAATATCCTTCTTAGAACAAGTATTGTTATACTTTAAAGTCACCTTTTTACAGGTACCAATTTTAGCATAAATTAGCAAGCAAGGAAAAAGTCGCAAAATTCAGTTGTCACCAAATTAATTTGGCAACACCCAGTCAGTGATGATATGAACGTTCAATTGCTACACTGCCATTTTCACTGTTTCACTCCTCGTGAAGCAGTCATACTGCTCAGCCAAGTTTTAAAGCCACTGGAAGTTCATCTTAATTTCGATAAAACACTTGCCAAATACGGCATATTGCAAAACCGCAAAATTTTGTAACAGAAAAAGTGATCTTAACTTGTTTTGCTTTTTTATGCTGTAAGCGTGCTTCTCTGGTGTTTCTGGCCATTTACTAGTATCCTGACGTTGCCAGACTGGAGTCGATTGTCATATATCAAGGCGCAAAGACACAAAGAGCGGCTACGTGCCAGTATACTTCTGCGACCGCTACTCAGTTCCACCCTTGAATGGGCCAGAAATTAACGTTAACGGCACTAGATCTACCCCTTTCCGGATCCTATCCAATCAATTTCCTGCACTAGTGCATTGCGCCTGTGTAAGCGATCGCTCGCCTGGCGAGGGACAACATTCCCACCGGGGTCGAGCAGTTTTGGTAGTGCATTTTCTGCGTATTCGTCAATCTTTCCTGAAGTCCAGCACGCATTATTCAGTAGATCTAAAATCCATTTTACCGTTATGGACGGTGGATCTGGTAAACCGGAGGGCAAAAAAAAATAGGCACTCGACCCATTTGTAGTTGACTAAGGTGCTGGGCCCTTCATCTGTTATAATGTCGGTCGCTAAACGCTGTCGCCGTGACTTCCTATCGAGTCCGCAGAAGATAAGCGTGAAAGACATGGAAAAATGAAGGCATTCTTGGAGACGTATGCCTGTTATTACACATGGGCAGTGGGCACACATCAAGATCCTGACAGCGGAGCGGATAACCGCCAGGTTCCCTACAAGACCTGACAAAATCGACGAGAAAGTTACAGAGATGCAAGCTAACACTACGTTCCACAACTAGCGCAAGCCAAGAAGAGTCCCAGACATCATGCCTAGACAATAATTCTGAAAAGACGAGTACAGGATGGGAACGCTGCATGGAAGGGACAGGTGGTACCAACATGACCAATTTGTCTCTATTATTTGTAGCGTTGGGCTCGGGTAGTCGGGTACCCGTGCTACCCGAAACTTTTCAGGTAATTGGGTAGTCCTGGAGCTAAAAATTACCCGTTCGGGTAATGCCAAACTAGGTCTCGCACAATTTTTTTCAAAATCAAAAGAGGATG
>JAOWAW010125849.1:0-11980 GCA_028565695.1 Nicola tetela
TATCTGGGCCTTTGGGCCAAAAATCACCCAGAAGTGCAGCTGGTGCCATGCGATCTACACGTGTATGACAAAAACTTTGGAAGTGAATATTCAAACCACAAGCCTGTCCGTATTTCCCAGGTTCAAATCTGTATAAAATGATACCTTGGGCACTCTGGACGTATTTCGTAATTCACAGGTGGCTGCATCTCTAAGTGTCCACGTGTATCAAAACACACACAAAATCAAAGGGACTGTGACAAGCTGTCTGCATTTTAGAGGTGTCCACTTTTCTCAGGTGTCCACAAGGACAGGTTTGACTGTACTGTCTCTTGTTTCTGGCTGTCGTGCATTGCTTCTCATGCTTCTTTTGCATGTCTTCTTTCTCCACTGGGTATTGTCAATAAACATGATGATTTGCATATGAAACTGGCATGCTGCTGTGCGAGAGTCTAGCTCCAGGCCACTCTGACTGTGACTTCTACATAGATATTATGTACAAATGAGGGAGAAGTGTGTGTGGGACCAAGAAAACTGTACGCTATAGTGGGAAATTACATACAAACGAGGGTATGTACTACCAGGGTTGACAGTTTAGCTTACATAGGAAAGCCAATTAGCCCTGAAGGGACACAAAGATCTGTATGTAGTAATGAGGATTATGTACTATTGAGGTACGTACTAATGGGGGTAGACTGTATTAACAGTTGGAATTGAAATGCTCAATAGCATCTAGGGATTGATTGAACAAAGAAGAGAATATCAATCTGCCAAATTACTGTAAATCAAGAAAAATTTGGCCCTTTCCCACTACGAATATTTTGGCCTCAATGTAACATTGGTATTCCACCCTACTGTACAGAATAGTCAATTCAAATGGTGTAGTACCCTATATTAAAGCGGAAAAACTTTCAACCTCAATTAATTTTAGCATGCAGGGCCAGAGAAGGTAGAAAATTAAATCATGCTGAAATTTTCTTAATTTACAGTAAATAGTACCTCCATCCACCAAATGAAAGAATTGACTGAAAATAAGCTGCATTCATGCTACTATGCATTATAGTGGCGTTCTGCTACATGTATGTTCTTTCTACTATTAGCCAACATATCAAATACATAACCTAACCTAAAAACATAACCATTGATAACGACAGAACAGAAACATCAACCACCGCAGCAAAGACTATTTTTGTATACAGGAAACCTCGCACCAAAAGCTTTCTCTTGAAGTCCTACTTTCTGAAAGTTTGTCAAAGCATCCAGTCACTTACTCTCTGTCAGGAAGAAACCAAGCTGCAAGCTCTGCTCCCGGTGCAGAGGAACGAACAGGATATCCCCACGTAGGCGTTCGCCACAGGCCTTGCGTTAGAGATAGATGAAGTTCTTGCACACCATACAACTCAACAAGTTGACCAAACGCTCGTGGAAACAAGTGGAAATGAATGACTAGTAAGAGAAAGAAACTAAGAAAAAGGTTAGGCAGAAATTGATATTCAAGAGCGACTACACAGTGCATGAATGAGGGGAAATATGCCGCAAAACACATACACATAAACTATCGCACTTACGAACCGCAATCAACTGTCCTTTTAAATTGAAAAGGCAGAAAACAAAAAAGAAAAACATTATTGCCAATATTCAGCGCGGTATATTTTCCCCTTGTCAACGCCGCAGACAGGCTACAGACCAACGTGTTAAACATACTTCGATCTCTACCTAGGCCTTAGTCTCCTTGTCTTTGCATCATGATTCCTATGACATTTGGAGTTACTGTTTATGAAAGCGTTTCCCAGTCATATCGCAATACATGTATGTACCAACTCTGTCCAAACGTTTTGATTGAAGCCAGATACCAAATGTCTACTTATTGGGATACTTACAGTCGCTAAGATCTCTAACATCCACATTTGTGACTGTCGTAAATTCAAAATGAGCATATACTTTCCCGTCAGCTAGGGGTTTGAGAAGTAACTGTTCGTGGAACGTGTCATCTCCGAAAGCAAAGGCCAGCAAGAAATAGATCAGCCATGCTATACAATAGTTTTTCTTCATTAAGAAAGACGTCTCCAGTTACTGACAGAAAAATGTCCGAAATAAGAGGCTTCCTGCTTGCTATGGGACGAAAGCCACCAATGGCAGGAGTACTTCGAGCAGACTTGTTGGTGGTTCTGTAGTGTAGTCAGTGACCTTGCAGGGTGACAGAAAACAGTTCTCATTGTATTATCAGTTTGTCGTCGATCGTGATCTGGCGAAGATACGCCGATGTAGGTGTGCGTCAGGGGCGCGCCGCCATTTTCGTTTCCTTGACAACGGCGCGTGATCACGCCATGGCCACGTGCACGCGAGATCAGGCAGATCTAGGCTGATCAGCGCTGGAGCTGATCGATCCTGCACAGCTGCACTCATCATAATCACGGCGAGGATACACATGCATGCGTCCTTTCGGGCGAGGGCTCCTTCGATCTTTTTCGACAGAGTCCTTGGCACTTCTTGCCACAACCAGCTCCCGTCTGGGGCATAGCCGTCAGCGATGAAAAAGTTGTTGGCAGCTTGTGTTTTACACGATTTTTTCGAGCATCAGTAGGGTAGGCTACAAAGTAACTACTTTGAGATGATTTCCAAGCTCTACATTATACTCGTGGTACCGGGTAGTACTCTGCTAAACATCTTCGTAGTTCTTTGCAGTTTGCTGCACCTTCTTTTTCTTTCTAGTAACAGGAGAGGGAACGTGCCCAGGAACTGATGAGAAATTGCTGAGGAAAGAGCTGAGGATTGTTCCAAAAATGTTGTTTACAGTAGTGGTGGACTGCTTGTAGACGTGCATGTGGCCATAGGATCATCCTGAATTCATCCTGACGATCATGGGAAGTTTCTTCAGGGAAAATGATGATGATAACGACTACTGGCTCGTCATAGACACTTCTCTAGCCTATCGTAGACCATGGTAGACGCGACGAAGCTCATGCAGACGTTGGTAGATATTGTAGATCAAGATAGATCTCTACCATCTACATGCACCTCAAAAGCCTGGAATCTGAGCCTCATAGCCCCGTGAAACAGCCTTGCGTCAGCCTTAAATCTATAACCTTCAAGCTTCCTTGTAGTAATAGATGGAATGGTGGATCGTGGCAAAAATCCTGAAGCTCAAGTTCGCGAGCAGAACCAGGAAGTCTGACCATTCGAAGACTATAGTGCCACAAGTTTTACCTGGGTCTCCTTCGCAGACTTGAGACCCATTCCGTTTTGCTCTTTTCACCTCAAAAGCACTCGCAATGTCTGATCAAATTCTTACTGTTGGATCCCTTGTGGAAGTCTGCAAAATTCTTTCATCTCCGGCCCCCAGCAATGATGAACTCGTTTCCCTGAGTCCCTTCCTTCAGATCTATGACTGTTGGATGTCCAGCAGCTCCTGCAAAGTACCTTTCTCTTTTCGTGGGAAAGTAACATCTTGGTTCTCCAAGAGTGCCAGCGAAGAGCAAGAGATTGTCGTTGATCGGGCTGAAAATCAGGGAATTGGTAAGGAGTACCATGAAATCAGCCTCTAATAGACGAGTAGACTACTAGTATACTGTATTTGTCCGTTAGTAAAATAATAATGCGTGGTTGCATCGACATGGTTGTCTCGTGAGCACTTGTGGTATAGGATCAGAGGCAAAAGAAACCCCGTGCCTAGCGCCTGTAGGCTGTGAATACCGATCAACGACCAAGAAACCATTGGGTGGGAAATTGAAAATATTAGTACCTTTTTCGCAAGGCTGAAGAAATGAAGAAATACGCGGCAACGTTTACCCGAGCTGATTCAACGGTTACTAAGCTATTTACTGAGGCAAAGCCAAAGTCAGAGAAACTAGTTGATTCTCTGAAGCAGGCAATATCTGTTCGGTTACGTGTTAGTATATGCATTGCTGGCAAACTGTTTGGTTAAATGCCAGAAGTGTACTGTCCGGTGTCTTTTCCGCATGAATTCTTTGGACTGATCTTCCTCTAGCTGAAGAGGCGGCTACCTCAGCCGTCAAGTCAACCGCTGAACTTTTCCCTGAGCCGGAACTTGAGATTTGCCTTTACATAATGTGATAAACCATATCAATTTTACAGTGCCAGAAGTGTTATTAAAGGAACAGAAAACAAACCAAGGCATATTGTTTTCTCGGATTACTATGTAGTATAGAAGCAACTAATTTTAGCAAGCACTAATTTTACATTAGTCTTTCCAGATTGCTAAAATTAGTTGCCACAAAGAATAGTTGCAATAAGGTATTGTGCATGTGTGGAAATGCAGACAGATCAACACTGAAATTTCACATTACACTTGTTTGTACTCATCTTCTTAGATGATTGTTCTCCTGTCTTTGTCTAATTATTGTGTGTTGGCAGTAAAAGTTTTCAACCGGTGGACATGTGAAGACACAGTTTACTGTCCAGAACGTGCATTCTATGAATTAGCCAAGAGGCAAGAATGGGACAGCAGTGTTGTGCAGACCTTTGCTTCATCATCAGAGAGCTGTGATTTTTGTTCTCCATTCCAGATGACAGCAGAAGGTGATGATGTTTGTCTCTGTTGCTCTGCATGTGTGTTACTTAAAGGATTCACAATGCTTTTAAAATGTAATGTGTGTGTGTGATTAAAACACTTTTTGTTTTAATTAGGATTAAAACACTTGTGTTGGTTTTGTGAATTTCTGTATATAGTCTATAGACTAATACTTATGTGATCATGTACTGGTATGTCTGTGCATGTGATGTGTAACTATCTGGCATACTATGTGGGGCAATGTGGCTGTTAGGAATTTTTTACTAAGTATTGTCAAAAGTAAAATCTGGCTCCCTAAGAATCTGAGGCTGTAAAGGCCGTAAGAAAGGAAAGAAGCATAAACAGCCGATTTACAGCAAACAGCTGAGTGATGGGTAGCTCTGTGTCAGCTCTTACTGAGTCTTAGGGTTTATTAAGAACCATTATAGTCTGTTTACATTGCAGTTCACTTGTGGTACCCATGTACATGTATGTATTTGAGGTGACAAGGTTCCAAGCACTTTCAAATAGCACCTCATCTCCCACTGCTCTGGGTTAGATTACACATCTTAGCTTTCATAGTTGAGCACTCTTGGTTCCAGATATGAAGAGATGACAATGTCAGGTTCCAGTAAGTATTTGAATTTCCTTTCCACAACCATTATTCACGGAGACATAAGGCCACTCTCCAAAGTCAGAGAGCTTGGTAAGTATGGAAAGGATGCTAAGCGGACCAGGAGTGCGGTTTCTGTGCAATCAGCCACGGAGACCGCCACAGAATTTTCGCTCATGATCTATGCGGAATTCTGTGGTCGTTGCGCAACCCAGCCTTTTTCGTCTGATCTAGAACAGGGGCGCAGCATGACACTGTTCATTTCCACTGTGCACACTGTTCACTTCCAGTAACATGACATGTGCACTGTTTCTGTATATCTTGCAGAAAAAGTGTACCAATCATGGGAGATGGTCAGGGAGCATTCTTTTTCTTCCTTTTTAGCTTGCTAGAGTTAACAGCTGGCTTTGAAGGCATAGGTAGCTTTCAATTTGCAAAGCTTGAGAACCCTGCATCATGACTTCATGCCCGAAGTTCAGGAGCAGATCGTCATAGACCTCTTCAAGGTCTTTCTTCTTCATAACAGATTTTTCTCTGTAGAGACCCTCACTAAACCGGCACAGTGTGGCCATGCCTAGCAGCAAAAACAACTAGCAAGAAGCTAGATCACCAAGAAAATGCACTAGTAGCTGTGAGGTTCTGTGACAACTACTACTATGACAATACTAGCTAGTAGTTCTGGCCAATCAAGTACGCCAGCAAAGGCGTGATTATGAGGCTAGACTAAGCATGAAAATGGCGTGACCACAGCTTTTTATTGCAGCGGGCATGGCATTCCTCATCATGTGAGCATTGTGGCATCATCACCTGCCTGCCGCCCCTCATATTGAGTTAACACACAGGCCCTACACATGGACAGGAAATTTCCAAACCCAAACCCAATGAATTGTGGTGTTAAAAAGTATAGATGTCTGGGTTACATTGATTTTCTATGTGTTGCCATAGGTGACAAACCTCTATAGTAGTCTATACTTTTGAAATGGACTGTCAATTTTGTCAAGTCTTGCCTTACAGCATTGCAAACAACAGTGGTTTTCTACTGCAGTGTGCTTGACATCACCACACTCAGTTCTGTTGTTGAGAAAAGCTGACTCAATTTTTAGCAAGTCTTAACAGTGATCACTAGAAATTGAAGTCAAGATAAGGAACATGTTATCATCAGGATGGAATTATTAAAACTTGAATATCTCCTTGTCAATGCACCTTGCAGTCTCTCGTCAGGAAGCTATGTCACCATGGTTGTAACAATGCAAACAGTGTTATGTCACGACATAACACAAACAGTGTAATCACAACTTCAGCATACCTGCCAACAATCCCAGTTTGACCAGGAATATCCTGCAAAATGATGTTCTTTCTGCTATCCTGCAAATTGAGCAAATTATTCCAGTTTTCAACAAAATCCCAGTCACAGCTGCAAAAGTTTAAGTTGTTTGATTTTTCCTTGCAAGTAGCATCATAAGCCTCATTGGTGTACTCATTTCCCATGGCCCAGCATTCTTCTCTCATCACCTGTCTACTCCTCAAGTGTCCGTGTGTTGCCCATGTATCACCACGGGCAGTATGCTCATACAGTGGATGACACTGTAGTGTTCATATCAGTGTGTGTCTGAAGTTGAGCTGGAGTTGTATGGATTGCTGAATTCTTTGATGCTAATTCTCGTATTACCAATGAATTACCATAGTTGCGGAAATTGTCCTAGCTATAGTGCAAAAAAGCCCTAGCACACAAAAAGCACCTCGTGGACAGTTTTCTGTGTGTATGCTGCAATGTGTGGAAGATCATGCAAATAAAGGAAAAATCAAGCAAATTAACAAGGCTGATCAAGGATTTTTGGGGGTTGGCAGGTATGCTACAGTGAGAACTTTGTCTTGTGTATCAAATGCTCAAAATATACATGAAGGAGGGGAAGTGAACAAGCAAGATTTTTGTGATTCACAATAGCAGCTTGATATGTTTGTAATTATGCAGCTTGCAGAGGAGGTGTGTGACGAAAACTAAGAGAGCAGCATAGTTGACTATACTATTGACTATGTATTATCAAGTGCAATAAAACTTACCGGCTTGTCAAGTCTGAATGTATGATAAATCACGTTTCCACCTGGCAGTGTCTAATTTAGTAAACGTTTGCAAGTGCTAACATCCTGACTGTGTAGTTAAGTAAACTGTAATGGTAATGTCCTAACAGTGTGTAGTTCAGTAAACTGTGCTGCCATGCTTACATCCTAACAATGTGGAGTCCATTAAACTGTGCTGGCATGGTAACATCCTAACAGTGCATAGTTCAGTATACTGTGTTGTCATGGCAATGTCCTAACAGTGAGTCTTCATGTTCGTCTCTTTGCTTGAAGATCCATGGGGCCGGGTAGAAAGACCGACATGCTTAACTTCATCGAGTATAGGGAAATTTGATGAGTGTCACGGTATGGTCGTGTTTCGTGATCATGAGCCACTTGATGTTCTGACTGAGGTAGGTGATGACAAGTTAAGAGTTAAGAGAATTCCACTTCTTATGGTTGTGTGTGCATGGCACTGAGTTGTGTCAAGGAAGGGGTGTCTGTGGAAGGAGGTGTCTGTAGAAGGAGGTGTGGAAGGAGGTGTCTGTGGAAGGGGTGTCTGTGGAAGGAGGTGACTGTGGAAGGAGGTGTGGAAGGAGGTGTCTGTGGGAGGGGTGTCTGTGGAAGGAAGTATCTTTGGAAGGAGGTGTCTATGGAAGGAGGTGTCTGTGGAAGGTGTCTGTGTAAGGTGTGTCTGTGGAAGGAGGTGTCTGTGGAAGGAGGTGTCTGTGGAAGGGGTGTCTGTGGAAGGAGGTGTCTGTGGGAGGGGTGTCTGTAGAAGGTGTCTGTGGAAAGGGTGTCTGTGGAAGAGGTGTCTGTGGAAGGAGGTGTCTGTGCATAAGGAACATGGTGTTAACAGGCTTGATCTTTTCATTCTATTGTAAGAGAAAAAGTTTGCCAGGCTAGATATTGTCAAAGCAAAGACACATTATCCCAAAGGCCATTACACAACACACTCAGTCAAAAGTGGTCGTCAAGTGAAATCATCCTACTGTTTGGAAGACTTTACAATAAGACTAAGAGGTTAATTATCACCTACTGGTTTAACTAGTTCACACATTTGATCCTCTTTATTGTTATGTTCCATGAAGTTGTCATGTCCAGTGCAGTCAGAAGCCAGTGCAGTCAGAAGCTGTGCAAACGAAGAAAAGCCTGGTTTCCCTTATCCAGAATTACTCTTCTACATCCATCTTGTCCAGGGAGTGTTCACATCAGAGAAGCCAGTGGTAACATAGTGTTTTCAGGGGTGGGTTCAGGATTTGGTTGAGGGGGTTGCAGGGGGTCTGGGGGAATGTTCTCTGGGGAAAATTTTGGTTTTCTAGGGACCAAATACTCAATTTTTGACCACTTCACAACTCTAATATTGGGGCAAAACGGACAAAGATCATTAGCGAAACTTCTATGTGTGGAGAGGAAAATTAATATCACCACAGTCTGTAGTTGACACTTATGATACATGCAAGCCGGGTTGCAGAACTGCATGCATAGAGTATACTACAGTGTAGGCCTACTAAAAACATAGCTGCATCGTAGTACATGGTACACACGGGGATGCATCAGTGCACTCTCAATCCAAATACTGCTATCTGCCCCTAATTCATTGCGGAGAGTTCTTAAAAAATTGAACTGTTTTCAAGGCGGGAGTGGGTACCCCTACCTAGACCCACCACTGGTTTTTTTTCTCATGAGTCTGTGCTATCCATGATATAGACCAGATTCCCAACCTAAATTCATTGAGTTTTCTATGGTGCAATAACTGAGAGAGAGAGAGAGAAGAAGGTCTCTATAATCCCATCCAGATGGGAGATAAGATTTGTTTGCATTCCTTGCTGTGTACTGGTATGCAGTGTTTAAGTTATTGAGACAAAGAATTTGTTGCTTTGTTTTTGTAGATGTTGTAGTGCTTCCTGTAGTTGCTCTGCTTTCCACTCAGTGAGCTCGTTCCATGCTCTGTTTTTTGTAATTCTCAGGTGCACCTAACAGATATGTTGTCCTGTGCACGAGAGTGGTTCTCACAAGCCCATGTTCACCAATCAGATGCAACGTTTCCTTCCCTTCACTGGAATTTTTTGCCACCAGCTGGTGCTAGTATGTACCATGGACATGCTCATTTGTGCCTCAGTTCTCGCCGCCATGTTGGCTATTGGGAGCGACTGCAGCGAGTGGCAGGGGCGTACTTAAAGGAACACAAGAGGGATTACTTTGCAGACCTAATTGCTGCTCATGAGTGCCTTGGTTTGTGCCGAACACTTTACAGCAGTGACAAGTCAGCTAAAGCACACCTTGTTCTACATCTCACTCCGCCATTGTCACACGAGTTGTTGATCATTACTGACAATGACAGTCCACATTTTGCACATGCATTGCTTCATGCTATCAAGGACATCTTGCATAAACACTTGGGCCCAGCTTTCATGTTGGCCATATACTTTCCGCCACTAGGAATGCCTAATGCGAAGCTTGAAGCAGGTCGTAGGACAAGCACCATGCCACTGCTTGCACGAATTGTCCATCGTTCAAGCAGCATGCGTAAGAGTGATTTGTGTGGAAGAAAAGCGCTTACCACAAACTTTAATGACTTGGATCCAGTTCAGTTTGCTCGGCTCTTAAACTGGCCAGTAAGGGAATAAGTTATTGGTTGCACTTTGACAGCATGCATCCTCTCTTTAAAGTATCCTTAGATTAATATATTTACCTTTGCTTTATTCAGTGTTCAGATATTTATTGTTCATCTCTTTCACTAACAGTGTGTTTTAGTGACTGATTTCCATCAGTTCCTTGCTAAGCTAATTTCACTTCACTTTAAATTATTCTGCTTCCGTGTCTCCTTTTTGTAATTGTAGATAGCAAAATGGAAGATTTTCAACTTCAAATAAAGAGTCTGCGTTAGTGAATCAGAGTGATGCATTTAAGGGAACCAGTGGGTGCATAAGTGATATGTTAACTGTGAGTGAGCTGTGCCAAAAAGTGTCTTGGTGAGCGAGATATGAACATGAGTGTCTGGCATGTGCGTCTGGATGTGTGAGTGAGTTTGAAGGAGCTGGGTCAGCAATTGATATATTATTACACTGCTAAACTTTTCATTTAGCAACAGCAGAACAAGCTGCAGGTACGTAGAAAAAAACCACAGCTCAACTTGGCAATGCCAATAGCTGGTTTGAAAACTATGCAGAGTAATCATACTAGTAGCAAAGGGTGCTGCGCCATATACAGCAAATCTCATCACTTTTTTCTTGTTTACACACTGTAAGTCAGAAGGCTGGTAAATTACCAATGAAAAAGCCTGTTAAACTTGCAGTACTCTATACAGCATACAGTAGTGCACAGACGAGGCATCAATTGCTCAGGCTTTCACGGAAATCAAAAGCCTATGCCAATGGTCAACAAGCCAACATTGCCAGGCTTACAAAAACTGTAACTTAGTGTAAGATCTCTGGTTAGCAGTTTTATAGGTACATGTATCACCGCCCTCTATGTATACAAGAAATGTGAAGGCTGAGGGTATATGACTAATAAAAACCAAGGCGAAGCTGAGGTTTTTATAACTGGTTTTTATTAGTCATAAACCCAAGGCCGAAACATTTATTGTATTTAGATCCAACCAATAAAAACTGAGAAGCGTTCACCAACACGTTCTCCGATGAATACTCCTGTTCTTTCATTCCTTCTTTCAAGTTCACTGCTGCGCAATGCACATACAATCGCTTAAGACCCACATATTACCATCTGTCAGCAAGCAGTCCCTTGTGACGTATAGTATAGAAGCATGACTTGTGATCTAACAGTCCCGGATTCAAATCCCTGTTAGATTCCTTTATTCGTATTTTTTTTTCCTTCGTCATTTTTCTTCTTCTGAACTGTTCTTATTGTGTACTTGAAGTGTTACAATGAATAAAATCTGTTTGGAACCAACACGTGTTTGTATGCAAGTTTTTATTGGTTGGATCTATTCTCTGATGTCACACACTGCTATGATGGTACATACGATTATAGGCTTTGTTATACTTTATAGCATGCCTCCGGGTATACGTATAACGACGCGCTGTGACAACGCAGAATACCATTTATCATATTAATACCATGTTTACGTAGTACAATACCACCACTGGTAGATCTACTACATCTGCTTTTATAATAGACTACTGTAGTTTGTTATCGTTATCAGCGACTTAGCGCAGCCTCCTCTTGTCGCTATGGTTTCCGCGCCGCGGCTTTGCAAGTCAAAGCCGCGCACCATCGGTCGACAGGAACGCCTTGAAGGGAACAAACCGTGCTCAAGTGTGACAGGAGACCAGCTGAAACAAAGTAGGTGCAAATGTTGCTGTTTTTGCTATAGTTTTCGGCATCATTAAAGATGGCCGTAGTCCCGAAAAAAGGTCCATCGGCGTGTAATATGGTCAAAAATGATGAAGTGTGGTAAGTTTTGTGAGGCTGAAGTCCCCGGCTTCACATGCTGCGCTCTGCGTCTCCAGCTAACGGCGGCGTTCGCATTACTTTATGCAGGAAAGACTACGTTCGTACTGCAACGGTCGCAACAAGAAACTGGCCACAGGAATGGGGCTTCCTTGTTACAGAATACTCAGCTGTAAGTAAATGATTCTAGAACTTGAATGTGCGTGAACGGCCTATCGCGATCGTTATAGGTTCAGTAGACTAACTAACTAACGGAGGGGAGAAAACGAGCTCACACAAACGCCATCTCAAATCATTTATTTGTTGATGATTAAGAACAGGAGAACTGAGAGAGCTAGAGAGAGAGAGAGAGAGAGAGAGAGAGAGAGAGAGAGAGAGAGAGAGAGAGAGAGAGAGAGAGAGAGAGA